>WWET01000823.1:335345-347162 GCA_011038615.1 Limnodynastes dumerilii
TATATTTATTTGTTACCTTTGTACTCAGAGAAATGATGTATCAGCTTTTTAACTTGACAGCTTATTATAACATCCATTTATCAACAGGCCACAATGCATATTTATAAGTTTTACAAAAATCCCTGTGTGCACAATTTTAGCTCCCCCTTGGTCTCTACAGGCATCTCACTGCTATAGCTTGAAATTGTTTTCTAACACATTGCAAAGGATAAAATAAATATAATGATTCAGATTATATAATGTAACTCTGTAAATATACTGATAGGAAAAAGTCAAAAGTAAAAAAGCTTTGAAAAAGTCATCATACATCATACATCCATTTGACACTATAATTATATTGTATATAGAAACTGAGGGAAATGCTTGGAGCTGCAGTTTTTTTGGGGTGTGGGGTGTGTGGGAGGGTTTCTAGCAGTTATAAATCTGATAACATTTGTTTTATATCGGTGGACATTTTTACGTTCAAACAATCAAAACCAGAACACAGCATTAATAGGCATTCCATATTAGATCTGCCCTTTGTATCTATGCATTCATGTGAGCACAGACTTCTGATCCTACAAACAAACATAAATCTGAGCCACAGTCATACAAAAAAAAACCCTATACCTTCAGGGTGCCAGAACCAGAAACGGGGACTGCCTCCCTGCAAGAAAAGAAAAGTGCAATATTGATCTGCACTAGAAGAAATCAAATAAAAGCACAGTAACAAACTTGGTAGTAAAAATATAGTATTTAGACAATTCTATTTACAAGAACATTAAAAATATTTGGAATATTATAAGGCCACCAACAAAAAAACCACAATAGAAATCAATTATTATTATATAATAATATATATAATAAATTAGTTTCAGTGTTTGGCCGCAAAACGTCAATGACAGTTCTTAAATACAGTTTGTGAGTGGCCTAAAGATCTGTTGGATGCAATAGGTCAGATATTTCATCACACTCTCTACCAAATAAATAAAATGTAGGAGCTGGGCGGCTCGGTGTCTTTAATAGACACTTGCAAGTACTCCACACCATAGGCTAAATGTGCCTAAAAAATGTATCCCACCTTAAAATTTCTGATTTACACACTTTAAATGTTGGTAAGTCAAAAGCCTGGATAGGTATGCAGTAAGCAGGTATGCAAACACAGGATTTTAAAAGGGAGGGTGTTTCCCTATTATTCCAGTAAATACTAAGAAATCTTAAAAAGAAATATACATACACTACCACTAAGTAATGCCTTATATTTACCATATGGCACTATCTCTACCATGTTTACCATGTGGCACTATCTCTACCCATACAATTATATAAGAACATCATGCTTTGCCCCACATCAATATCAGCTCCTGAAAAGCTTGTGTATCTCTTTAAGCTGAACAATGATGACAAAGTACCGGATTCACATTTAATAACGCTAGGTGACTTACGCATGCAAGGCGCGTAAGAGACCTGACTTAACTGGAGGGTGCATGCACTATTACTATAGTAACCCTAGCGTATCAACAATCAGATGGAACTTTGTGCCGTCCGAGCCCATTTCCGAGGAGGGGGCGGGGGGAAGCATGTTAAGTGTACAGTGTGGGAGGGGGCTCCCACACTGTAGCGGATCAGTGGTCGTACGGACCGCTGATCCGCACGCTACACTTATGGCTTATGGCAGCGTAAGCTCCCACAAAGCCCGCACGTGAGATCGGAGTGACAGGGAGTATGCACTTCCCTCTTGCTCGCGTAATTACAGACCCCCGCACGCACGGAAAACGTACGGGGGTCTGAATCCGGTCCTAAGTAATTAAGTATTAAATAACAAACACAGTAGATGTTATTATAAACTTTTATTGCACTACATATACTGTAGTTTTTTTTAGGATTTTACAGCTTTAATTGGAAAGTATTAATCTAATATCAACCATGTAAATCATAGATATAGTCAAGATAAAGTCTCTATTTTACTTATTGATAAGTCAGTGACAGTATAACTCATACATGAGGAAGACTGCTGTGTGGCATAGAGGATAATGATATAAGCATGTATTCTTACTATACTTACTTACTTGTATTAATGTATGTAGTTCAGCTGAAAAAATTATCATTGTCTCTGTCAGCAATGTAAGCAGCTGGTAAAGGCGAGCTGTAGGGTAGGCTGCCACTTTATCTGATCTGTGGTGGTTAGGGGTTGGATTGAGGAACAGGAAAATAAGAGGAGAAAGGGAGCTGGCTGGGAAACAGGACACTATGGGATGGCTACTAGTGGCCAGAGGATGAAATAAACATTTACAAAACTACATAATTCTCTGTAAGGAATATTGCTTATCTGTTATCGATATGAAGGAGAGTTTTTAAGCACTCTGTACCACTTCCCCTCTAATGTGCCTCTGAACCAGAGATATCATTTCAGGAAACATTTAATATCCCCTATATAATATTTTAATGAATAGGAGTGTTTTTGTAAAATATATTGTACTTTGGTAAATTAGAAAGACAAAATTGCATATGTATAATCATTAACACAACAGCCTATCTATCAGTCAATGAAAAATTGGAACTCTCTAATGTTTATTTCTAAGCTTTTTTTTCAAAAGATAAAATCAAAACTTTATAAAGCGGCAGTACTATATACAAATATAGCTTTTTGGGGTGTGTATAGTGATGTATAGTGATTGCTTCTTATAATTTCTCATGAGTGGATATAGCTTGGTGTAATATGTGGTTACATGTTTTTGTTGGTGGTGCTGATACTTGTTTTAAACTACTAAAGTGAGATGTTTTTTGAGTGGCATCAGTATTTGTTCAAAATTTATTTTAGCGTGTGATGTCAATTGTGGTGTCAATGTATACTACCAATGCCTTTCTATATGCAGGCTTTTAGTGATTAGCTTCATGTTTAGTATTATTGCTATTTTTCATTGAGCATGTTAGTGAATGGTTTAATAGCCAGTATAAATTCTTGTTTTAATGTGAGGCACTAATGATGTTTTAAATGCTTGCTTAATATACATTACCAGTGCTAACTTTAATATATGGTTATAATGATGATTTTTCATAGGTTGGTTTCAGTGATTAAGCTAATTTACAGTTTATGTTGTTCCAACACTCATATTATGTAGAGTATAAATGTAATTTTTTGGATGGTACCATTATATTTCATGACAATTTAGTTTAGAATTTGACACAAATTTTAATTTCCATATATTTTATTACAAAAAAGGAGTTTATACAAGGAGTTATAATGGTACAACAACTTCTAAATACATACCAGCCTTGCTACTTTTGAGGGACACTTTGAAGGTGAGTCATGAAAGTACTGTAATATTAAGAACTATCCACCCCAATTACAAATATAGTTCAGCAATAGTTAAATGGTTCTAAAACAGTTACCATTTATTGACTATTTTTGATTCTTCATTACTTTAGTAATATTA
Source organism: Limnodynastes dumerilii (assembly GCA_011038615.1). NCBI lineage: Eukaryota > Metazoa > Chordata > Amphibia > Anura > Limnodynastidae > Limnodynastes > Limnodynastes dumerilii. The sequence goes on from WWET01000823.1 coordinate 338,762, forward strand.
CATTATTATGTCTTTTGTAATGTGATTACTGTTTTAAAACAACCGAATTTCAATGATATGAAGACACTTTGCAGAAAACTACTGATTTGGGATTACAGTTTAATGTCCCATCTAATATCTAATGTAGCAGTTTTTATAGGCTAATGAAGTTAATATTCCAGCTGAAACTCTGCATATCTATAGGAAGGACATTACTCTAGCTCTAGGTAATTGCAGAACTTGTCACACTATTCTCTGATGCCCCCAAATAATCATTGAGGGTATTGTAAAAATGTACTTGGAGGATCTTACTTAATCAAGAACATAGCTGGTGTATCCAAATAACAACACACTTTTGAAGGCATTATGTGATGTTCTAGTCACTGCTTGTGAGGTTGAATGCAGATTTCATTCTACAAGGATTTTAAAAACATTTCAGTGCAGAATTATGTGACAGATCCATCTGCATTATTTGGTGTTACTTTGCATATACTTATATTAAATGCCTCCTAATTGATGAAGTATTAGCAGAGTTCATTAAGCTCCATAAGTGTAGAGTGGAATCAGAATTCGTGAACTTGTTGAAATTAACATATTATATAAATATTGATAAAACAGAAGTTGATCTTAGTTTACAAATATTTTTTAATTGTGTAAAATGCACACACATAATTATGTAAGCCTCTATCCTTCCTACAAAATTGCAGGCGAACCATAGGTTTCTGGGACATAAAACACAAAGGGCTGTATCGTATGAAGGTCTGGCAGTCTGCACTAAGAGGGGAGTGAATTCCCCTGTCACTCCCCTCTCTCGTGTGGACTTACGTGTCCATAAAGCACCCTTAAGTGTTCCATCCGGAGCTTTGTCTGCACACACACAGGTCTGCACAGAACTCCTATATGCTATTCCATTGCAGGATTTAGGCATGAAGAATGCATGGCCTGCCGTAATGTTCAGATCTGATGCGTAACATCTGGTAGGCGCATGCACACTAATAACATTAGGGCTGACATGCATAAGTGTCATAATGTTATTAGGTCTGGATCCGGCCAAGATCTTTATGTGCAATGGGTTAGATCCAGACTTAAGTACGACAGCGAATTTACGCATGCTGCATGCGTAAAATTGGCTGTTTGTACGTACTGCGTCTGCGCACAGCATCGTATCTCTGATCATACATAACTTGTTCATAACTACGTACAAAGGGGCGTGTCATCCCTATGCAAGCAGAAAATACGCATTGTAGGCATTGTAGGGAGGCATTTAAATAACAATATGCGCTGGGTTTGACAGTTACATATGACTAGACGATACGTGCAAGGAAAAGTTAAGGTAGGGTTAAGGGTTAAGGTAGGTAGTAAATCAGCTAAATTACGTGTGTTTGAGGGGAGTTCATTATACTTACAATTGCATAACTACGCTTCGCGATTGTACTTAAAAGGAACTTAAGTCTGTATCTGGCCCAAAGTGCTCAAACATAACAAAAAGAACCTGGTTATCATTATACAAGCTGTAAACTAAAATTTCAGCTTCACCACATGAATTCTTATAAACTGACAAACTGTAATTTCCTTGTTCAAATTTGGGTCACAGGATTACAGGAGTAATTGGTCACAGCATTACAATTGTAAGTGTAATTATAGCATGTCTTTCTAAATGCATATAAATTAACATAGGCTCACCAAAACCTTAAATTAGTTTGCATTATCTTGTCGAAGGGCACATTTAATAAGGAGATTGAAGGAATTGGAAACATTCACAGTATCTTTTGAAATAGATTTTTTTCTTATTGTTATGATTCATGTATTATATTTTATTGATTTAAATATAGCTGTAAAACTTATTTTTATAAACGAATTAAATAAACACTCTATCATTTGATGTCTCACCTTTTTTTTTTTTTTTTTTTACATATTAATGAAATCTCCTAGAAAAATTGTCACACACACCATTATTTTGCGCTTATATTTTCTTTGGCAGCTTTATTAATACCAATACACATATAGGACCAGCTCCAGACCTGTGTACATTAGGCTATGTATGCAAGCCTAACTGGTGCACATATGCATAGATGTTACACTGCAGATCTCCTGGTGTATGGAATGCAATTCCATAGATTAGGAGATCTGGATGGCAACCAGATCATTTTAATTTTACAGTCTTGTCTGGCTGAAAGACTTCCATAATTCCTTTAGCTAAAAGGGGGGTGTAGAAAAGGCAGTGCATAGTTACAACCATTTAAATAAGTCAAATGTTCCCATTCACCACCATAGGTGACTTTCCTGCGAGAGTGAAACTCAATTAAAAAAATTACACACGCCAAATTCACCAATCGTTTTCAAAATCTGAAGGGCCTACTCACATAAGCAAGTCCCAATCAATGCTAATATCACGAAAGCCATAAATAGCCTTTCTCCAAAATGCATGGAATCAAATAGCTTGCACACAGCAAATGCCAGTTGCATTATTACTCAATTAAAACCGAACAAAAGTGCTTGCACTGGTTGTGTGCTTACAACAACTAATAACAAAAATACTAACAACACTAAACCTTAAACCATTAAATATGATGTCTTCAACCAAACAAGCAGCCACGCTGCCTAACAACTGAACCATGATTGTAACCTACACAGATTAATGAAAAATACAAACAATGGGTTGGGAAGGTGGACAACACCAATTTATTTGCTTTAGACGTGTTCTCTCTGGATTCAGGTGGCAAGAGTGAGCTCCTCACATTGGGCCGTATGCAGAGTACCAGACGTATAACATATACAAAAAGTAACGAGGAGTAATCACCTTTATTGTATTTATTAAATAATTATCCACAACCAGAATCTAGCGCAACCTGGAATTTTTTTTCTTTGTATAACATATACATCCAGTGTTGTGCGATTTTTAGTACTGCGCATGCATAGTAAATTATTTACGTAATCTACGTAAGACCGCATATACGCAATCTAATCAAGGAAAAGATACGTAGATTACGTAAATCATTTACTACGCTTGCGCAGTACTAAAAATCGCACAACACTGGACATATATGTTATACGTTCAGTACATACGGCCCATTGTTTTCTCTTTTATCCCTTTTCCTTCAACTATTAACTCTATCCTAGATTTTAATATAATCAATAAAATGACTCTCTCTTCCAGCCTAAATTAATCTTGAGGTGAAGCCTCTACCAGGGGGGGTTCAACCCTTTTCAGGTTTAAAATCAATCTTCAATTCTCATTACACATAAAATGAAATAAATCTTATTTGTTTGTTTGTGAGTGAGAATATCATGGTGAATATATGATGATATGAGAATAAATGGTGGTAAATCTTTCCAAATTTCCAAAATACAAAAATCATTAGGGTCTCTCCGTGGGTCAGTTGTGCTTTGTTGCTATGTGGAATGGCAATACACTTGGTTTTGAAGTGATTCATTTGTGCCATAGTGGGATTGATCTGAAATCTGTGGTAAATATAGCAGGTCTTCACACTGCACAGCCTGGTAAAAGACTGGTAAACAATGACATGGTTTATAATTCTGTGTGCCAAGAGCTAAAGCTTAAAGGCTTTCCACCAAGTCACACTTCATGATAAAATGCTTGAAACTCTTATGCAGAAATATTAGTGTAACTATGAACATATCTTCAAAAATGTCACTAATTCATAATGTCAAGCTGTAGTGTATGAAGGAGACTGATGAATGTAAATTCTGTGAAACTGTTTAAAAAATATATAAATTTAAGGCCAGGATTATTTCCTAATGGCATTAAAAGAAACAATCATTGAATTTCTAGATCAAATAAATATGGTTAACTTGCTTTTATTATGCAATTGGATATCATATTTTTCAGCTCAGAAAAACTGTTGAGGTATTGTGTTTTTTAAGCTCAGTAAAAGCAAACTTTATGCTAAATATACTACAGATGTATAGAAGAAATATATTATGAACCAGAAATAGCTGATCCTGTAGCTTTACTCTCCACTGTGGGATAATGACAACTTACCTGATTTATGTATCTCAATTTTCCAACCTAAATGGAAATTGTTTCTGCATACGTGAGATAAAAATGTAATGAAATATAGGAGCTTTGATCAGATAAACATAAGTAAGTGTATTCTTACATAGCTGGGAATTTTTTGTAGATTAGCTAATGGTTCTTTCTGTATTCACATATTCTTGTAGCAAAGCTATGCTGAATAAAGACCTAATTGGTTCCTTATCTGTTTCCATTTGCAATGCTATTCTTTCAGTCTGTTAAAGAGCGGTCAAATGAAAAAAAAATTTGACAGCTAAGCTTTTAACAAGTGCATACATAAACTTATGCATATATATCAGACTATGATTTTCCCTGTTGGAAACAGTAGAATGCTTTTAACTATGTTTAAAAATGATACCATCATTTTGACTGCATTTATCATCCTTTGACAGATTTTTATCATATTATATTCAGAAGTTTTAAAATATCTATTTTTATTGTAAGAATATATGATATTAAAAGTTTCAATCTCAATGACAGTATATTATAAATGTGAATACAAGACTTACTAGATTGTAAGCCCTCTGTGTCCTTTCTCTGTCTTGTCTTTACATCATCTTGTTATTCCTGCATGTGCCACTCACTATATTCTCTTACTTGTGTTCTTTTAATCGGTGGCTATCAACCTGTTCTTGGTCTATCTATCATGCCTAAGTACAGGATAAGCTTGTACTGTTTCTCTAGATTTTCTTATATGTATTTAGATATTGTTTAGCCTTGTTATGATGTGTGTGTTTTTTAAAGTTAGCCAAACCCTTTAGCACCCCATTAATAATTTATTATAATATTTTTGATGGACTGGATCCAGACCTCCACTCTTACTGCGCTCAGAAAGTTACAATCTATGGACTCTACCTTATAATAAAATCTGGATAGGGCATAAGGACATTGGGCCAGATCCAGACCTATGTGCTTGTTTCGTTTGTTAGCGTAGCGTACTATGCACTTCCCCGGGTACTCGCATCAGGCGGACGTACTTTTGCTGATTTACGTCTACCAAACCCTACCTTAACTTTTGCAAGCGTAACAGCGCACTTACGTATCGTCCTAACGGACATAACTGCCAAACACATGTCCATACTGGACAATTTAAATGCCTCCCTCCGCCTCCAAAGCGTAGTTGGAGCGTAGATACGGCTAGTGTATTTTTGGCTCGCCCCTTCGTACATAGTTGCTACAATGTTACGGCCGACCAGATTTACATGTAGTAACATCTGCCGTGCGCATGCACAGAACATACAAATAGCCGAAAGTACGCTAGCAGTTAACGTAACTTCGCTGTCTTACGAAGGTCTGGATCTACCCCATTTACGGTAACATTTAAATATCTGCCCCTCCCTCCTAGCAAATGCAGAGAATACAGATCTGTGTTGGAAGTCTTCATGTGCAAAAATGCTGGCAGTTTCCACTCACAAAGAGCAGAAAACACCAACATATCATAAGTCTTGATCCGGTCCATTCTTACTATAAAAAAAAATATGCAGAAACTCAAGCATTTTTATGGCTCATATATTTACATACTGGTTGCAATCAGCTAGCTACTAATAAATATTTCCTTTTCTGATTGTCTTCATTTGTTTTTTGTGTTTGCAGTGCAGTGAATATTGTGAAACTACATATTATTTTTATTTTATTGTTTTATATTGTAGTTTATGCTGTAAAACTGCCTTTAATATTGTACAATAAATCTATGGATGAATGCATAATTCATGACACTATTTTGTGAATACTAAAGACAAAAAAATATAGCATTTAAATATGTAAATTATCATATATTAAACCTTCGATATGTTCTTGTAGAAAGAATTAACAACCAGCAACATACTGTTGCAAATATTTTCTACATTAATATGCATTAGTATTCAGAACAGAAAAGCAGATGGTGTTTCATCTGCAAAGTATTAACCAAGTCATTCAAAAAAATAATATAGGAATGCAAGAGACATGGTGATGAATTAATTTAGCTGAGATAAAATTACATCAAAAGTAGACTGGTAGACTAAGATTAAATAGATGTTTAAAATTCTGTCATATGTATCAGAATCTGTGGGAGTGGGAATCTTACCTAGGCTGCCTAGATGACAGTGCAAGGTAAAGTGCTTCCTATTTTTATTTTTGTAAGACTGACACATAATATGTGTGTATTAAATGGCACTGTGTTTACAGACTGCTCTTATGCCATGCAGTTAATTTAGAAAATGTGTGAAAGTCTTATTTATATTCAGATATATGTTTTAGTTTTTAATGTGTTGTGGTTTTTATATTAATACTAATATAAGAAAAAGAAAATATTTTAATATATGTATTCATTCACATCTATTCCATCATTAAACCTAAGATGCAGATTCATATGTAATTGCTATTTGAACTATCTTTGTAGGTCATTACTATTAGTTTTCAGTAGTAACACAGTTTTAGTATAATCATTGGCTTTTATGTGTTTGCTAGTTTATGTAGTTTCTAAAGCAGTTTCCCTACTAAATAACAATTGCGCCTCATGCCTACCCTCCCCTAAAAAGGGTTCATCCTCACCCGAGTAACAAAGGATGTAAAATTCCCATAATGGCTAATTTCCTCAGATGTCCATTATTACTGGCCACCCAGAGAAAATGTAGTTCCGGGTCCTGTCTTCAGTCCTCGATTTCAGTTATTTGATCTCCAGTTCCTGTATTCCTGTGTCTCTGGTTACAGTTCTTGCCTCCAGTGACTTTCTCCAGCCTTAAGCTGTTTTCCTTTGCACCGAGTCTCAGTACCACCCATCTGCACTACTCCTGTACTCCCAAATTCTGTCCACTATCTCAGCATCTGAGCGCAGTGTTGCAAGCAGAATACTTAAGGGTGCCTTCAGCAGTCTTAAATCTCTTCCGCACTTAGGAGAGCAAGAAGAGTGCCCTGCTCTACTACATGAGGTACTTAGGATACCAAATTCCATACATTAGCCTCCATTGCGGAAGTTATTCTCATAATTGTTGCTTATTGTTATCAGAACCAAGTATAATGTACATACATAACTATACTTTTTTTTACTGTGGTGTGTAGTATCAAATCACAATGTAAGGTTTAACAAATATTATTTTGATATGTAGTATGAAGTATGAAGTTGTTTCTCACATTTTATAGTATGTGAATTCTGATCTTTATTAAGGAGATAGAGAGAGACAGCTAAACAGCATTTATCAGGGGTGAATCAATACTGTAAAGTAATTAGCTGACATTAAGAGAGAAACTGGGGTACTTAAAGCATCTACTTATCACCAAATTATATTACAGCTTTCCCATTTAAAAACAGTCAGCATATTTTATTTTTATCTTCATTACAAAGTGATGATAGTGATAGAGGGATAACATAACTTTTTCTAACCTTTGTACATTTATATAATACTTTTATTTGAATGATTGTTGTGATATAGTGAAATAGATATTGTTAGATTTTTTTTATTATATTACTACTCATTACATGTCAAAAATTATGATATGACCTTTGTTGACCTCTAGGCATTTATATGTTTTATTTCCATAGATTGATTTGATGTTTAGCCCTTTCTGCTTTCATATTTTGCTGTATTGCCTTTGAACTAGTGAAGTAATGGTGAAATGTAATGTCACCTGTACTATCCTTTGTATTTAAGGTATCAATAAAGTTTTTAGTTTTTATTGTAATGTGTTCCCACCTTGAAACCATTTTGAAATAATTTCATGTTATTTATCAGGCCATGCATGTGTGGCAGTGTGTGTGTGTGGATAGATAGATAGATAGATAGATAGATAGATAGATAGATAGATAGATAGATAGATAGATAGATAGATAGATAGATAGATAGATAGATAGATAAAACATGACTGTCTCAAAAAGTAAGGACAAAGTACTCTTTAATAGAGTTAATAGGATATACATTAAGTGTTGGAAAAACAGTTTTGAAACAGTTTCTTATGAGAGGAGAATTAGTCATTGTACTATAGGTCACTATAGAAATGCATTTCATAAAGGCTGTGTGTTCATAAAAGCTATGTAGACTAAGAATAGCATGAAACCAATTATTGATCCTTCAGTGGAAGTTTAAAGAGCTTCAGCATTCAAATTAATATTAGCCAGCCTACAAGCGTTCCATTCCAATGCCTGTCAGAATGTCAGTTCTTTGTGTTAAATCCTTGTTAGTACTGTAATTCCTCCAACATTGCTAGTATAATATGAAATAATGTATACTATGGTGTACTGTAACTAGGAGATGAAATAAAAAAATCTGGGTCTGATGACATGCTAAATTATTTTCATGCTGGCTGTAATAATGGAGTAACTGTAGTGCCTTTAAGCTGCTATATTCTTCCTGGAATTAAGGCTAAGGAAGTAGAAGTACAGCATACATTGTCACCATTTCAGAGTGACAG
>WWET01000823.1:348471-369997 GCA_011038615.1 Limnodynastes dumerilii
TTTACTACAGGGAGGCGGGGGTAGCCATTTTAATTGTACAGTATGGGCGTGCTAAGCGTATTTTTTCAGCGTATTCTCTGCGAATTTTCGTACGGCCGACGGTCGTACCCAGTGTAGGGTATAGCCGCCGTAAGCAGGGACTTTACTATGGGAGTGCTAGGGGCGTGTAGGTTGATACGACGAGCGTACGTTCGCATTCGCCCGTCGTGCGAATTTTCGTAGCGCTGGATCAGGCCCAATCACACTATAACCGTCAGATAACTCCGACATCTTACCAGTCTGTACAGTCCAGCAATGCTACAGAATCATCTGAAACAGCATCACATTATGTGATTTGATTTTTGGAACAGGCAAAAATTTTCAATCAGCAATGTCCCAATGACGGTGGAAATTTTCAGTGTGTATGTGATTCAGAACTTCAATTAAACGATTCCCATTTATCTTCCTGCGTAGTTCCACCTTAAGAGCATGCATACTGTTGTAGCAATGGGTTATGGGAAGCAGGGGGGAACAGTCGGACTACTGTCCCGAGTCCTGCAGCTGATGGGGGCCTGCCATCATTACAGGGCCAATGTGCACATAGGGGCGAGGTTCCACTGGTGTGTCCTGGACCCCACAAATTCTGAAGGCGGTCTTGAGTGTCAGGAACAGGTATGATTACTATCTGAAATGTACAATATTTCACTACATACTTGTTAAGTATTGTTGGGAACAAAGACATTTACTGATGACATTTGTCACCTCAAGGGGTCTGGCTGAATAGCCAATTGTTCCTCTAAGAGTCAGACAGAGAAAGGAAATGGTCTAATACCATTCACACATTACCTGGCTTCAAAAGACACATTACAGACAAGAGACTCCAGCACTCCAAGGGGGATGCATCTGAGTAACATCTAGAAGGGACACAGAGATTTGGATCTAGGATCAAAGCAGTGTTCATTTTTTGGGTAAATTCATACTTTCTCATATTTGTGGAAGCCCCAAACTTTAGAGAAGTATGACACTTGCTCCGGTTGTTAATACTTAGAATTTTTGAGTCGGTGGCATGTTTGGAAGTGGCCTTAATAAGCCACAGGGCATGTATATATCCTAACTAGCTATTGCTTGGTAGCTAAACGTCCATCATAAAGTCAGGGATGCAAATATCATACTTGTATCAGCGGTACAACCACAAATAGGAAGAAATATGGTTTAGTTTTTTAGATTTTATGGTTTAGTTATCAAAATCAGAGGGGCAGGTTCCAGAAGCTCAGACTAGCCCCATACTGAGCTCACAGCTGGCTAACCAATCACCTCTCCTTGCCAGGGGGAGAAGAGATGAACTGATAAGGTGTCTTTAAATTTGGACTCAGACAAAAGCTCAGGATGTTCCATGTGGGTCCAGATTGCTAGTCTGGGGGGATTATCCATTGTTTCTGCTAAACCCCTAGCAAAGGAGTAATCTCAACACAGGTGATTATTTTCTGTTTTGTTCCCTTTTGTTTTAAATGGCTTGTATGTCTTTTATTCTGTTTAATCTCGTAACCTTTTATTGTTAAATATCTTTTTTGTGTGTAATAAGCATTGTACCCATTTTTGTAGAATAAATTTTGCATTTATTTTGCCTTATTCATATTTGTTCCGAAAGCCCTACTCTCTGAAGTGACTTGACTGTTTTTGGCTACTGTAACTGATAAGGGAAATTACTCACGAGGTGATCATTTCAATAACTGAGGTTATTAATCCAGGGCGATTTTTAGAAATAAGGTCACGGGGTGATAGTTTCGTTCAGTGTGTTATAGCTTTGTTGATAGTTTCGCGTTAACCTTTAAAAACGTGTGGTGGCAGACTGACTGTCTGGAGTAAATATAGAGATTTACCATAATAGAGTTGGGTGGTGCTAGATTATTAATGTGGAGTTAAATTGCTAGGCCCCCAGATAATTGTAAATTTGGGTTCCCAAGTCAGGGATTCTGACATAAGTGGTCCGGGTTCCTGACAAATTGGTAGGCAGTGCTGGGATTTGAGCATCTAAGTGTTTGATATAAGAAGTTATTTCTGACACTTAGACTTAGTAATAAATGATTTTGTGAATAAGGCTTAATGCTTATAAGTGTTTACTAGACATACATACAAGCAATACCCCTCCCTCTTCTTCTTTTCTTTTCTATCTTTTATTTGGCGAGTATCTGTGAAGAATGGCAGCTACTTAAAAAGTACAGACCAAAGATGCGCTCATCAACCTCTGTCTGCAGCGAGGCTTGGAGTGGACAGACAAGTCTAAGGAAAAACTTGTCCAGAAACTAGTGGAGTTTGATGAAATGCAGCAAAGAGATGTGGTACCAGAGCAGGAGCTGAGCCCAGCTCCTGTGGAAATAACACCAGGAGAATGTGGATCTGATGCTGGACTGTTACCTTCCCAGGACTATAATTGCTCCATAATGGACTCTGACCTGGACACTTATTTGAACTCTGTTTTAAAACACTTGGGAAATGTGGATGTGGCCTTAAAAGTGGACCTTATACATTAATACCAGGCCCGAACGCCAGGCTGAGAGGGAGCAACTTGAACGCCAGGCAGAGAGAGAGCACCAGCTGAGGATGGCACAAGTGCACGGTGTGCAGAATGCTCCACCTAGAGATGAGCTCAGGGGAATCTACAAGGTTTAAACCCCGTTTGGAGCATTTTCCTGTGATGGGGAAATATGGAGACCTGGGACCGGATCCAGATTTAAGATCGTCAGGTGATTTACACACACATGGTGCGTAAATCACCTGACTGAACTGGAGGGGGCATGCATAACTTTGTTCCGTCCGAGCCCATTTGCGTGCACGAAAAGCATGTAAAGTATACAGTGTGGGAGGGGGCTCCCACACTGTAGCGGATCAGTGGTCGTACGGACCGCTGATCCGCCTGTCGCAGTTAAGGCAGGCTTATGGCAGCGTAAACTGCCATAAAGCCTGCACAACAGAGGGGAGTGACAGGGGGTGTGCACTCCCCTCTGTCTCGCGTAATTTCAGACCCCCGTGCGCACGGAAAGCATCATTGACGGATCGGCACTTTACTACAATTGTATTTGTATTTATTTACATGTTTTATGTATTTTGTTTTTAATAACTTACTTTTATTAAATACTTACCCAGGTTCTATTTACAAGGCAGTGGCATTTTATGTGCATTAGTGGCACAATCCTAATTCAATTTATTGTAGCTCTATTGGTTTTTATATTGCATAGGGTGCGGTTAATTAATTATTCTATACTGTCTATTACTGTTTGGTTTATCACCACCATTCTATTAACCTGAGACCATTTTTGCATATATCTTTAATATAAGCATTTGTTTTTATTTTTCTTTCCATTAGTATTAGCGCTACCTATATATTTTTCTCATTGGGACTCTCATTGTTAGAGTTAGGACCACCATATACAGAAAGGCCTTGACGGTGGCTGGTGGCTTATCTCATATTTGCGCAAATATGCGTAACAAACATTTCTGTGTTTTATTTTACAGATATAACAGTATAGTTTGTTACTGGTTTATGGCAGAGTGCTGGGGATTTTTTTCCCTTTTGTTTTCTGTGGCTAGCAGACTAACCCCTATTTTTGTCATGGGGGGGGCGGGAAAGGGGGAAGGGGTTAATTTTTTTATTCTCTCACAACAACAAAACTCTATGCAAGATAGTACCGTTGTCATATGTTCTTCTATATAATATTTCTAATAACCTAGAATTTTGTTATTTTTATTGCTGTGTGTATTTTGCTATGTATTGCTGCATGCCACTTTGTTCATGCTATTATTGCATTCTTAATTAGAATTGTTTGCATTCACTAAGAAACACTTGTTCCCCATCTTTTCTTCTGTTATGACAACAATTGTATAATTAGGTGTACTTCCAAACAGCAATTTTGCTGCAAGCTCAGAGCCAATAAAAATGATGGTTCCTGACAGGGAAATAAAGCAAGAAAATTATACTGTGCCACAGCAACTGTAAATGGCTGTCCTTGTCTTCGATTGATTATTTAATTGTTTGACAGAAAATGAGTAAATCAGTAAACATTGAAGTGAGACGTGTGGTGCTGGCTGTTGGTTACATTGTTTTAATCAATGCTTTAAAAAAAATAATAAACTTCAGCTGGCGTAAGCGAGGGTAAATATGCTGGGAAAGGACCCGGGCCCGGGACAATAGTCCCGACTGTCCCCCCTAATGGTGGCCCTGTCCTAACATAACTGCAATTCAACTTTGAGCATTGCCTCATAGAAAGTAGTTCTTTACCACGAGGGCAAATTGTCTAATTTAAACATTACTATTAACATTAGTTAAAATAAAAAATACAATGCATAATTAGGTACATTATAAGGGATTATAAGGTCATTTGTGTGACAAATGTGTTAGAAAATATTGACATATATATTTTCTTATATAAAAAGCTACTATATGGTGATGATTGAGGAACATTCAAATTCAAAGTTTCAAATGTATATAATATATAGCTGTGCTACATCACACATAGTAAATTAATCAATTATTTTTATTCACAACTTTGAATCAGACAATTATTTGACGTTACGTTGATTACGTACAATAGCTACTACGCATGCGCAGTAGCTATATTTCAGCAAATTACGGCCGTCTGTGGAAGACACCGTAGTTCTGGATCCGGGCCATTGACACAAAATTTAGAGACCTTTGAATATTTGTGATACAAACTCTAAAAAGCAATGCAATTACAATATTAAGACTGGAGCCTTAATTGAAATGTTCCTTAAGCTATACAAACATGATATACCATCACATCCTAAGGTTAGTTGCAGATTCAGCAATAACAAGGAGTGAGATTGCTGTCACTCCCAAAATGGAATATTTAGGCATTTAATGCAACACATTGTAATAAAAAATATGGTCTAGTATGCTGTTTTACAATTTTAGATTAGAAATTATGGCAAAACATATATAATTAAAGTTATACAGTTACACAGTATATATGGTTGTATTACGTGTGTGTGTGTGTGTGTGTGTGTGTGTGTGTGTGTGTGTGTTTTAAATCTTTCACATTCATTTTTTGATTGTATGTTGATGACATTTTTCTAAGATAAATATAGCACTACTTGATATTACAGTACATTTTTTAAGGCTGTTTCTGTAAGCATTTGGGAACAAGTTTTACCTTGTTAACAAACTGCTGGTCTGATCCATGTAAGCTGACTGAGATCTTAAAGAGAAAGTGTGTGCAATAGTGACTAAACTATATGTGCAATAAACCCAGCAGCATGCTGTAAGCCAGCAGAATCCTTAATTGCCAAACACTGGTAAAATGATTATGTGATATGAAATGTAGAGAAGACAATGCCAAATAATCTTGTAAAACAATGGAGGCAAAGTGAAACTGCAGCTGAGCTACCTCATGGTTGCCGACTTTTGGCAGCTTCCCTCCGGGAGATCCCGGAGAGAAGCTAGCGACGCATGCGGGGGCGGGGCTTAATGATGTGTGTTATGCAAATTGCATCATTAGGCTCCGCCCCCTGGCTCATACTACCCCGTTTTTTAATTGAAATAGGGGTCGGGACGGGGCTTGATGCCGCAAATTGCGTCATCAAGTCCTTTCCTGTGCCTAGCAACACTAGTATACTAGTGTTGCTAGGCAGGGGGGCAGGACTTAAGGCCGTGGTTTCAGTGAAACCACGGGCCTCAAGTCACTTGCGGGAGATTTGCTGGCTCTCCCGGGATACCGGGAGTACTGCCCGAATTTCGGGAGTCTCCCGGAAATTCCGGGAGACTCGGCAACCCTGAGCTACCTATATTGATCATATTATAATATAATTTTCTCCTGCTTTGTTAAACATTATAAACGGTGCATACAGATAGGTGGATAAAAGATTTTAGAACACGTTTTGCTAAACATTTCTAATAATCTACAATGTGAGAATGTAGGCAACGACAATCACAATAATAGGACTATTTATTCCTATTTTTAGATGGGTATAAATAGAGATCTTACTAAAGCAGACATAGACATATCTTATTTATACTTACCATTGCTAAGAGCTGAGGTAATACATTAGAACATAAACATGAGAGGATTGGGGGTTTAATATGCTGTCTTCACATTTTCCCCCAAATACAAGATACAGGTAGGTCTTCAAATCTTAAACCTCTGTCTATGAAAAAGAACTTGCAACCAGAATTCATTTTACAATCTTAAAACTAAGTGTAGGAAATACTTCATAAAAAAGATATCAAAGTGAAAGGTAGGATGCTGGTAACCAGATTTATCACAATACAACAAAGAAAAAAAGGCTATGGAAGAATATTAAAATAACACAAACGAGGCAGTGCTCAACAAGGCATTAAACTAAAATTTCCTCAACTTGGAATTGCTGATTTGTATAATAGAAGCCACATGAATGATTTACATGTCTATGGAATCCCAAAGGACATTCTTTCACAAGAGACAGAATATTTGTGTATAAAATTAATTAAACAGAGTTAAAAATTAATTAAATGGTACACAGCCGTGTGTTCCGTTCATAAAAATTGCCCCAGAGCAGTATGCTCAATTCATAAAAATTTCCACTATAGCAGCACACCGTAGTATATACAGAGGTGTTTAATATTTTTATCAAATTAAATTGAATATTTCATGTTCAGTGTTCAGCATTAGTTCAGCTTTTTATTAACAGCTAGGAGATGAAAATTGAAGGAAATAAACTAGTCACTTTTGTACCATGTAATATTTCATGTCATCAACACTGCCACAGTCATGTTTTAGGCACAAGATCTTTCTAACAGGGATGGGGCCTGCCATCACACAGCATAATCTAGTCAGAACCTAGTAATAAAGTTCTACTTTCTTCTGTTACATGCGCTCAGTAGACCCGCATAACTTTTTTTATTTAGAACACAACTTAGCAGGTAAATACTACAATTTCCAGGTATCTCCTGTTAGCTTACGAAGGAAGATTACACATAATTAAGGCTCACAACTACATTCACAGGTAAGCCTATTGAGTGCATTTTTCGTAAGGGATCCACTGAACAAGAGCAAGTACAAAATTCTCTAGTCTCTAGTGAGATTTTATTTTTATTTTTTTGAACCATTGTTTTTTTTGTCCATTGTTTAGCTACTAGATTCTGAACAATGACACTTCTGACAAGGTGACAGGGCTGAGTTCTCTTGTTCACGTTACCTAATTTATTTACAGATTAGGTGTTCCCTCTTAATACATTCCAAACCAGACTTACATACTAACAGGAATGGCTGTATGCTTGAGACTGAAACTTTGAATAGGCTGTAGCTGAATAAATACTTCTGTATAGAAAGGAATTGTTAAAAAGTGCATGCATGGATGTCAGTGGGAACCAATGCTAGCAGATCCCTCAGAATGTTTTGCTCAAGGATCCATGTGCATAGAAATAAGTTTGGATCTTTCTTTACATCATAAATGTTGCTACTGTAGTAGGAGGGAAATATTTATTTAACTACAGTATAATGGGGTAGATCCAGAACTACGTTTGCCGTACGTTTATTCGCGGAGCGTATTTTCGTGCACGTAAGTTCGCTACACTCCCCTCAGCACACCCCTTGCACGGATGTATTTTGTCAAGATACGCTTCCCAAACCCTACCTTAACTTTTTCCAACGTAACCGCTGTCATATGCACACGTACGTATGGGCTGCACGAATTTAAGCAGCTAAGCACGCCCATGCTGTACACTTTAAATACCACCCCCCGCCTACTTCACGTATTTCACGCGTATTTTCGAGTAACGTAAATTTGGCACGCCCACACGTAAATATTTACGTGACACATACGTGAATGTCCCATACGTTCACAAATACGCTACGTGAATATGCATATTTTCTATGGTGCGCATGCGCAGTGCGTTCTAAACTGTGCTTTTACGTGTCCGCCACGCGTAAATTCGCTCCGGCGCGTAGTTCTGGATCAGGCCCAATGGGTTGTAAAGATACATTTAGGGAGTAATGGTTGTTTTTACCAGTGAACTAAAAACATTTTCTACTAACAAAAGGTGTTTTTTTCCAGTTGCTTTGATAAAATGGAGATGCAGATCTTTATACAACTGACAAATTACCTTCATCTGCCCTTTGGGCTAGGATTAGGCATGCAGATGACTGGTAACGCCCTCCTGCATGGAACTCCTCTCATATGGATCTGAGATCCGTACGATTAGATTTCTTTTGTGGAACATCTGGCGTACTGCCAGAAAAATCAACCGACTTCTGCAAAAAAAGCTTTATTATATTAGGGCCAGGCCCTTGTTCTTTCAAATAAAGTATTTGCTGGTAAGTTTAAAAAGGTAACCATATCATCAGTTTCTTCCAAAGCCAGGGTGCAATATTATTTAGAGACGATAACCCACATGCTGGGTTTTGCCATTTATAAAATTGTCCTAATAAATCCAGGTAGGAAATCAGTACTGTTGCAAACACTGTGTGTAGTAAGTATATCCATTAGTATTTGTTCTAATATTACATGCAGAAAATAACAAGGGGGCTGGAGAAAGTGAATAAAGAAAAAATAATTTTAATTAATAAAATGTGAAATACACTGTTAATATCTTCAAGTTAATACTGGAATAATTTGTAAAGAAGAGAAAAGACTAATCATCAAGCACAGCATGTTGGATTCTATTATGCATGCTCCATATAATATTTATATTTTATGGCATTACAAACGTATTGCTTTAGTTAAATACTGCAAATACTTTTACAACTGTAGTTACAATCTAAAAACATTGTTCTGTGTGGGGTGCATCATGAATATTCTTTGCCATTGTGGCTTCTTTTAATTTACAAATACATCAACAATCAATATTTATAATGACTGGGAATACAAAAGGATGTGTGCATGATGCATGGGTGAGAGTTAACCAATTCACCCCATATCACACCAGGGACTTTACCCAAATTCCAAGACTAAACCTTTTTATACTTTTAAGCGTGGGGATTTTTGCACTGGACATGTGCAGCACAGGAATGAATTATAAAACGTGTTCATAATTGTTCTTATCCACCTATGTTTGTATCCATATGTTAAGTACTAGTGCAAAGGGGTGTTCTACAATAGAAATTCTGCACAAGCCCAGGACTAGTGTGTCTGCATGACTGAGTATTTCACTTTACTACTGATTTGGAGCCCTCTTGCACAGAAAAAGACCTGAAGGTACACATTTTCACTACAATACAATTGCATCACCTGATTAAAATCCATGAGAATGATTCAATTAGCCTTGCAACTGCGGATTTTGCGGTGCACAGCTAATTCTGGGCCGGATCCAGTCTTCCATAGACGGACGTAGTTCAATAAATAGTAGCTACTGCGCATGCGTAGTAGCTATTGTACGTAATCTGCGTATCGTTTCGATACGTAGATTGCATATATGCGGTCTAAAAGACCGCATATACGCAATCTACGTATCGAAACGATACGCAGATAACGTACAATAGCTACTACGCATGCGCAGTAGCTACTGTTTATTGAACTACGTCCGTCTATGGAAGATGGATGTAGTTCTGGATCCGGCCCTCTGTGAGGATTTTTATGCTCGGCTCTATGCTAATTTTGCAAAATACGCGGTTGCGGGGCTAATTGAATCAGGCCCATGGATTTTAATCCAGAGTTTTTACATAGATGATCCAAACATTTAGCTACTATAATAGACAGGAAAATGTGCACTGCAAACATTTTCCCGTCTATTGCGGCGCATATTGCTAATTAAATCGGTCCCCATATGTCCAGACAGATGTAAATTTACATAAACAAGAAGCAAATGGTAATTTTAGTTATCTTTAATGGCTTACATTAATTATCTTTATTAATAATGCTGATAAGGGCCTTGTCCATTTTTAGTAGATTATTTTATTTTAAGGAAGTTATATTTTTTACACATATAATAATGTAATTTGTGAAAATCCTAATTCATGTTTTGTTACTAATGAGCTATGTGCCTTGAACTACTTGGCATGCAAGATAATATAAATGAATCATCTGGGCATTAAATAAACTGACAGGTAAAGAAAATTAAAGCTTCTCAAAGTGGAACAAATGAAGAAATACAGGAAAAATCTTTCAAATTATTAAATCCTATTTACTAATAATGGGCTGGATTTAGACTCAAATAAGTGCTTGAACTTAGTTACTCCTGGGCTAAACCATGATTATTGCAGGGGAGTCATAATTCATCTGTTGCAAACAGTATTAGAGATGAGAAGTGATCTTTCCTATCCCAAGTCTAAATAATGGGTGTGGATCCCAGCTTAGAATGGCCCTATTGCGATAGGGCCGTTTTCAACTGGCTGGGATTTTGATTGCATAGCAATCGATCCACGGAGCACCAAGATTTCGGTGCTCCAAAAGGTAAGGAAAAAAGTACCCCAATCCTTTCCCTAATTCTAACCCTAACCCTCTCCTCCCTGCAGCCTGACCCTAACCCTCTCTTCCTGGCAGCCTGACCCCAACCCACAATCTCCCACAGCCTGACCCTAATTCTCCCTTCCTTGCAGCCTGACCCTAACCCTCCCTCTCCCGCAGCTTGACCCTAACCCTCCCTTCCCCGTACCGTGGAGAGGTTACTCACCTTTCTCTGCGGCGGGATATCGGCGGTAAATCAGAATGGGTGAGTATGCTGATCGGCATACTCACCCATTTTAAAAAAAAAATTCTAAACTGGCGAGTATTCGAAATAGGGTCATCTGAAGAGGAACTTTCAGATGTCCCTATTTCGGAAATCAGATTTTCTAACCGGAGACTGACAATGCTAAATAACAGTGTAATAGTAAAGCTGGTCAGTATCTGTGTGCAGTAAGCAATTCAAAGATATATCCCTGCATGCAAAGAATACAATTAACTTGACTCCCTCTGCAATCAACATGGATTAGCTCAGGAGTAACTAAGTTCAGGCACTTACTTGAGTTTGGATCCAGCCCGATGGCTATAAGATATCAACAACCAAACACACAGCTCCACCTATATTGATGTATTTATTTTTATCAAGAAAGCAATTCATTAATATATTTATGGCTAATTAATTGCCCCCACTGCTTATCTATTAAGGTATGTTATGTGTAAATACTTAAATTTAAGCATATGCACTGCACATTGGCCACCACAAAAACACCATTTTAAATTTGATCTGCAGGATGTACTGCATTTCCTAGAGTACTTTGCAAAGTACATTGTTAGATCATTTAGTGTTACCCCAAGTCAAAGTTTAGTCATTACTTTAATAATTATAAAAAAGGTTCTGGCTCATCAAGAGAACACTGTTTAGGCAAATATGTGTATGAGTAGATTCAGGGAGCTATATACGCTATCAAAAAGAAAATAAGGGCTTAATGTTATTACAAAAAGTTGGTTCTTAGTTTGATCAACAAAGTAAAAGTATGCATTTGTAGTAATTAATAAAGTACAAAAAATAGCTATTGAACACCAATATCAAAGTTAAGCTGGGCATACACTGAGACAATCATTGGTCCCAGCAGGGGGTGGCTTGATAAACGGGACAATTTCCCGCTAGGGAAATGTTCCATTATCGGGACCATACACCTCTCCTGCTGGAACTGATAATCCTAACAGAAGGGGGGGGGGGGGGGGGGGGGGAAGAGGGGAAGGGGGGGGCAGGGCTCTCTATGGCGCTACTGCATATTTATGCCTGCTATTGCAGGCAGTAGTACAGACAAGGATCAGCCGAAGCCACGCTTCACACAGCGCGGCTTTAGGTGATCTCTATCTGTACTACTCCCTGCAATAGCCGCTGCTGCATATCTATGTACTATACTGTTCTAACAATTTTAAAGTATACCTTGAAAGCTGTCAGAGAAGCTTTACATAGATATACAGCAGCAGCTTTGAAGGAGAGGCAGTCATTACTCTTGCTGATTGGCTCCCTTAAAATATCGGGAGCTTGCTCCAGCAATTATTTGGGTGATCGGGTAGATAATCGCTCTAGTGTATGACCAGCTTAAGGCTAGTAAAGAATAATAATCCTGTATGATAAAGATCATTGGCTGACATTTATTTGTTATTTACATGAGTAATACGTTTTGAAAACATATTAATAATGGTACACAAATAGAGCTCAGGAGATGATCATTGCCCAATCAAATTATAAACAGTGCTGTAGTGGCATGTGTTGTGTTGATTCCCCGTACAATTGTAAGCATCAACTATGTGGATATTTAAAGGTGCTTATCTGTAATGCTGTCCAAGATGATGTGTAATATAGAGCAAACTCTGCACTCGTCTAATTAGCTGGTTGGGATTATATTAAATCAGAAATTATAAGTGCAAATAGGGTAAGATATTGGTACCCCTCCTTTGCAATTTAGCTGCCAAACAGGGACTCTTTGATTATAATTGTGTAGCTCTGCGGCTTAATAGCTGATTACTATTGATGAAAAGGCCACTGGTGAATCCTAATAGGTAGTGATTTTTTTAATACAGCAGCTGATTTATTTATCAATGATCAGCTAATTAACGGTAATTTGTGTTCATGAGTCACTGTGAATGATAATGATAGCTACACCATCCCAAGAACATCTCTCTAAAATATTCATGGATATCCAATGGACTGAAGTTAATTTATGCTGCTAGTTACATGAGGGTTATAACATGTTTTCATACAGTTTTTACATTCAGATCTTGTAAACTACATTGCATATCAGACATGTCTTTCAAAGGAATGGTACAGAGATAAAAGTGCCCTGTCAGTTTGGCACAGTTAGTATACAACAAAATCCCCAGACACCAACATTTCCTTCCATTTTAAGTAAAAAAGTTAAGCCGCAATGACAAAACATGAACAATCTGGTGGTAATGCAGGGGTTCTTTGACTGTGCTGCACAGTGAGCAAAGAGTAAAGCCCCATGCACACTAAATTTTTTCAAATGATGAATGATTTTATAGACAATCTCAATTACTGATCATCCTGCATACGCAATACACATGTTTTTAGGTTGAGCCTTCATTATCTAATGGTTTAATCAGTAAACTGTAACTGTTTCGGTACCAATAGGCATGTGCTTAGCTGCTGAGAACCCTGAGCTCTATGCTCCATGCTTCTTAACCGCTAAGCTTAGGGAGAGGAAAATAAATAATAACTTTGGGGTTTAGCAGTGAGCGGCAAAGATCACTGTTGTCTGCATGTATGGACTGGGTGTTGATGGACAGATTCTTTAACCTAGCTATGCCTGCTAGAGCAAATAGGAATAAAGGAGAGAGATGACGTCTATGGTATCTGCAGTATCTGCAGCATTGTGGAGTACCAATGAAGAGCCAGCTTCTCTCCAGACACAGGCATTAGCCACTCACAATCAAAATCTGCTCAAATTTTATGTCAGATATTTCATATGAGGATGTGGTAAGAGCAATTACTGTCACTATGACACCCTTGCTGCAGGCTTAAGTGACTCAATTCACTGTAGAAGTTTAAGGGCCAGATTTACTAAGCTGTGGGTTTGGAAAAGTGGAGATGTTGCCCATAGCAACCAATTAGATTCTAGCTGATATTCTCTAGTATATAATAAGAAGGTGAGAGCTAGATTCTGATTTGATGCTATGGGCAACATCTTTCCCAAACCCACAGCTTATTAAATCTGGGCCTAAGAGTTATAGAAAACAGATGGCACAGGTGTTACAGAGGACTCTTGCAACTGAGCAAAGGTTAGGGAAATCATTTCAAGATATTTTTTAGAATAAGAAAGAAGAAAGAAGAAAGAAGCGGACTCTAGGCTGGATAACGAGCAGAAATTGTTCAGAAACAAACTTGATGATTTGGATAATAGATCATGGAATAATAACATCCATATAATAAGTGTTCCAGAATCTATAAGGTTGTGGCGCTTTCTGAATTTCTTACCAATACCTTACCTAGCCTAATAAAAGTGCAGGATTCCTTTGTGAACTTGGTGGCTGAACAGGCACACCAGATTAGCCTGCCTAGAGATGATAACCAAGCAAGACCATGTGTGGTCACCTTTAGATGTTTAAATTACTTACACAGTCAATTATGTGGTCAGTAAGCAAACAACAAGAAGGAATTGTCTGGGGTAAAAGCTACACATTTTTCAGGATTATTCGGCTGATGTCACAAGAGCCAGAAGGGAGTTTACAGAGATCTGTGCCAACCCTGTGAAAGTGGTTTTTTTTCCTATTTACCAAGCATGCTTAAGTCAGGAAGGAAGTAATGCAGACAGCAAAATGACTATTTGAGATAAGATTCAGTTACCACACATCAATTTCCAAAGAGTCGAGGCCTTATTGGCCACTATTTCAAAGTAAGAAATTTAAACCGTGATTAAAGAGAGTGATATAAGGGTTAAAACCTATGAAGGCTCCTGGGTTGGATGGCTTTAGTGGAGACTTTTTTAACTTCTAATATTTGTATGGTAATTCAATCAGTTTATAATTCATGTGAAAAACTATACCTTATTATTTTATTACAGTGGTACTGTAGTTAAGCTGATTTTAATCTAAGTATTCTTCAAAAGTGCTGTGGCATAATATTTTATAACTCCCATGAACGATATTTAGATCGAAATCAGCTGTGCTAAATTAGAGAGGGAACTTTCGCTGTGATCCTTCATTTTCAGCGTTGGATCTTCAATCAATCATCAAGTGGCCCGATACCTGCTGAACCTTGAAAGAAATAACGTCTATTAAAACATCCCATCATAACCTCTTTAAGAAAGTAAAGCCACATATTTCAGGAGAACATCATCTTCCTTTATTGAGATTAGGAAGGTCACTATTCATCAGAAACCCTGCACTTGAAAATATTACAAACTACATTACAACATTTCTGATGACTGGCTAGATTTCTAGAAAGATGCTATACGGATCGTGAGGACTCTCTGTATGTCTTGTACAATCTTTTATTTTTTTTTCAAGATTGTAGATCGGCACCTTAAACAGTGATCATTTAGAGTGTGTCAAAGGTACTATTATAGCTTGATATCTTTCTTCATGTATTCTGTTGGACTGTGTCAATGATAATTACTGAAGATTGTATTGTCACAAATTTCTGTAAATACTGCCATCTGTGGAATTATCAGAAGATATAGGGAGTATACACCATTGATCCATACATTGACTTTGTTCACATTTCCATCAGCGCCTACGGGAACCCCTTACATTTTTCTTTCCTCTTTAAATCTATCTTCATTGGAACTGTGGTGAAGTCCCAGGTAAGGGACATGCAGGCAGCTTTAATTAACAGGAGCACTCTTGTTATCACTCCTTTTTTAATCAACTTATAGCAGATACTTTTAAAGTTACCAGATCTCAGTCTCGATATCTTGGAATTAATATCACACCTTCAGTTAGAGCAAATTTTACCCCAATCATAAAATCAATTACGATTATCATTATCATTCAGTGATGGGCATTTTAATTGGGCTGCTTTATAGTAACGGTAGGTAAAAAGATAATGTTTCCAGAGCTGTCCTATCTTAAACAAATGTTAACCTTTGTAATATATAAATCAGATAAGTGCAAGTGTATGGCTTTATTCTTAAAGTTTGCTTGGCGTAATAAAAAACCCAAAATAGCTTGTGGCCGAATGCAATTGAAAAGGAAGGAGGCAGGTTTGAGCCTCCCAGATATACAGTCAATTACTTGCGGTGCCCTTCTGATTGCCTACTTAGTAAGCAAAATTACCCAAAACAACGAGATAGCCCACCAATTTGCTTTAGCCCCTTTGATTCACTTACCTAGCTCGCAAATTCCTTGACATATATTGGATAATATTATATTTCATTACACTTATTACACCTGGTATGCAGTAAATATAACATGTAACCCTGCTTTTGAACCATTTATGATAAATGTTACATATATGGGCCTGATTCACACTTAAGAATGAGATAGGTTCCTAAATATACGTAACTAATAGCAATGAAACTCCCTCAGCACGCACCGCTCTGGTTTTCAGGTTCTTATGTGACTTATGAGTGCCATAGGGCTCCCTTAACTAGGTTCGCATTTGAATGTGTAGGGCGTCTACTTAGGAACTTAACTGTATAACCGCGCCTTCATTTGCTCATTCAAATGCCTCTCTCCACCCAAATCTTTGTATCTGCCGAGTTCATTATGCATGGAACGCCCATTTTTGCGTATGTAACTATGATGAGCCACAAGCACTTATGTTCCCAAATGCAATCAATGGTTACAGTCCTCAAGCACAACAGATATTTTGTGTGTAGAGGTTAAAGTCCTTCATAAGGAAAACAAATTGTCCATAAAAGTTATAAATCAGGGGCAATTGTAGCTTACAGTTTGTGGTTATGTAGCAGATCTAGATGTTTTCACAGTCCACAGGTACACTATACCGCATCAGAACTCCTTGATGTGCAGCGTCTCCCGGGTAGATGTTTGTTGTGCTTGAGGACTGTAACCATCGATTGCATTTTGGAACATAATTGCTTGTGGTTCATTATATTCTCTATTTTACTCATACTAGGCGCCATTTGCAAATTGTGCTTTGAGGAACCTGGTCTCAAAAGAACAGTAGTATAACGGCCGCTCTGTCAAATAGTGCTATTTCTGTACCTCTGTCTTTTGTAATGTATGTTACTACACAGCCTGACCCTAAATCTACCTTCTTTTCAGCCTGACTCAAAGACTCCCTTCCCCGCAGCCTGACCCTAAGGGTTAGATTTACTAAGTTGCGGCAAAAGAAAAGTGGAGATTTTGCCCTCAGCAACCAATTCCCCTCCCCGCAGCCTAACCCTAACCCTCTTCTCCCTGGAGCTTGACCCTAAGACTCCCCTTAGACTCTTCTGGTACACTCACCTGTCCAGTCCAATGTGGCGGGTCTGCAGCAGTGTGACGGGTTTGCAGCTGCAGTTTCGGAAATAATAAATGTGTAAGTATGCCAAAAACTAAATTTGGAATACTTACCCATTAATTAGTAAAACTTTATAATTACTAATATTTTCAAAATAGAGACAGATTGAAAATGAGCTTTTAAATAGAATTTAAATAGAATTTTCTTTGTGCAGAGTGTGTCTCATTTTTTTCATATTTGTGACCACTGACTGGTATTTGTATAACAACTGGCCATTAGATTAAAAGGAAAGAAAACAGAGGAAAGGAGAGAGTAGGAATAAGGAAGGGGAAGAGAAGAGAAAACGGAAGTGAGGTTAGGTACTGATTCAAGAGCTTGCATATATTATTTGAGGTTATATGGAGGATATTATGTTATACTTGAATAATTTACTTTCTTCTTTCTTTTCATCATTTTGAAACTCCTGTACTTATGTTGAGAATAATATTGGATCTCATTGTTTATTAAGGTACATAATATAATGTTATATAAGATAAAGTAATTTATAAAGTCTTGGACATTTAATCTAATCAAAATAATATAATGTATAGCTTTTTTAAACTCTTGCCAATGGATGTATGTTAGTCTTTGTATTTTCTTTGATGTAAGTAATTTAGAATGATGCACTGGAAATACTGTCCTTGATATTCTGAATGGCGACATACAAGCAGTGAGAGAACAAAAAAATATAATTTGTTTTAATGTTCCAGCACTACGTAAAACTATCCATTGTTAAAATATAACTTTTATTAGAACTGGTAAAAACAAACAAATAATGGTTATAATAATTAAAGTAATGAGCTAATACCAAAAACAACCCGCAAATATTATAAAATTCAAACTTTTGGTAAAGCTTATAGGCATGGGTAGCAGCATTGCATGGCTATGAAGAATGTTGATTCATGCAGGAGAAAATTAGACAATAAATGTTAAACCTAGAATGTTATTTGTTAACAGGTACTCTCTCAGGTAATAAAATATTTCTATCTATGTAAAAAATATAAACATATGCTGGAGTTGCAGTGGTCATAAATATATCAAATTACAAAGTAACAATTTCAAACAAAGTTGTCAGATAATAGGACTCCCATTAAACTTTGTTAGCTCTGGACACAAAATCAGTTAGAGCACAATCAGTAATCATGGATGTTATAAGCAAAAAGATTCAACTGATACCATTAAAGGCAGAAGGTTAACTTAAAAATGTTAAGAAGCAGTATATTATAAATGCAAGGGGGGAGCCCCCCCTAAATGCTAATACCCACTTGACTGTTCCTGTAATAGGTACCTATCTGCCTCATGGCAGAGCTTCACCTCTATAGCGAGGTTTATAATTCCCTAACTTAAGGCGAAATAGTGCACAGAGGGGATGGGTGGGAAATAATCACAGTAGCAACAATTCAAATATAGCTGTACAATCTAAGATGCTCATTTGGTGACATGGTGGGAAAACTAGAGTGCAGCCCAGTAGTAAATCTTTAAACCTTTGTTTACTTATTAATTAGCAGCTAATGGCTTCCTGCAGTAATCATACAATGGAGCTGACATCAGCCATTCAATTCACAGGATGAATCATACATTCCCTCTATAGGACATCAAATGGGTGATGTTAGTTACATTGTCTTATCTCTGCTAAAAGCTATTAGCTGCTTATTGATAAGTAAAAAAGGTTGTAATGATTTCTGAAGCCCTATTCAACTTTCCCCAGCAGGTGGGCCCATGCACAATATTCCCTGATTTTGAGAATGGGTTAACCGAGCACAACTGACTATTAACTAAATCTTACCAACGTGTGTTTCACCTAGGAACGGCTTGTCCACGAAAAAATATTCCGAATATCGAGGACAGTATTTTCAGTGCATCATTCTAAGTTAAAAATCTTTTTTTATGATTATTTGTTTTTTTTGTGATAGCACCCCATTAATTGCTATATGGGTTATTATACTGTTAAAGATATTAAAATCTGTGCATCCCTGTACCCTTGCTTTTTGATATATTTTTTTGATGTCATGTTATTTTGTTTTTTGTTAAACAGAAAAAAAATGATAAAATGTAAATATTTAAAACATTTTTACTTTAAAAGATGCAATCCAAAAATTGCGTATACTTTGCAATGATCAGGCATGATCATAAAAGAGTACACACTTACATGATATCATTCCACACACTCATTTATCAGGAAGATTCGTTAGAAAAAACTGTAGTGTGTACAAGGCTGACCCAGAACGAATCCCCAGCGCCGACAGTTGAGTATTTCCTTAACAGCATCCCTTATCCTAATGGTCACCCTAATCCTACCCTTCCATTACCCTAACCCTCCCTTCCGCACAGCCTAACCCTAAGCTGCCCATAAAGCTTTCTGTTTCCTGTTGTTGGCCGATGCAGCAGTTTTACAGGACAGCTGAAAAGGGCTTTGTCTTGTTTAACTGCTGCGGAGGCTGATAGCAGGCCCTTTTCAGCAACAATTGCTAGACCTCTCTGTGTAAGATGGGGCCGCAAAATAAAAGCATTTGGGCCATATGTGGCCCACAGGCCGTAACTTTGACATGTCTGGCCTAGACCTATCCATTTCTGATAATGCCTCCATTTTAAGTGATATTAATATCATTAGGCCTTGTGGGCGAAGCAGAAGCAGGCCTTATGTTATTGTACCGCAATCTCACCTAAGAGTGAGTTAGGTGTGGACAGAACCGCTCCTATCTTACTGGTGCAGCCCCTAACCTGCCTCCCACTTTTAGGTATCTTATGGCACTTAAGAATGCCATAGGACTAAATTATCTTACCATGCATAGCTTCCTTCTTAAGAAGGAAACTATGCACGGACAATGCCTCCCCAGCAAATCTAAATCCCCCCCCACTTCTACCTAAACACTCCCAGAGGCGGCATTAGGCTACCTCTTTCTAACTAAACTACTCCGTGCGGTCTTTAAAGCTTCTTAGGTGTGACTACGGCCCATTAATAATAATAATTATTATAATAAAAATAATAGTAACTGTTGCAAATTAGTTATTGAATATATATATGAATAAATGTGACTAATACATTAAGCATAATAAAGTGTGCTTCTGTTACTATTTTGTCAATATACAGTAATACTCAAAATATAATGTCCTCATTTTAAGTGATATTAATATCATTAGGCCTTATGGGCAAAGCAACAGCTGGCCTTGTGTTATTATTATTAGTATTATTATTATTATCATTATTAATAATAATAATAATAATAATAATAAATACACAAAATAGTTTACAATTAACTGTTGCAAATTAGTTATTGAATATATTTATATAAATGAGTTGTGCTTCTGTTACTATTTTGTCAATATACAGTAATACTCAAAATATTTAAATAATGAATATCCCTCCAGCCTCCTTTTACCCTTTCTGGCTCCTTAGCATGTGGTACTCTCATCATATGTGTACATAGATTTTCAGATTCCCTTCCTCTTGTAATTTTATATATTTGTAACATTATTAATTATGCAGATTCAAATATACTATCATATTATCTTTTACAGGATTAAGCTGTCATCTCTGCAAATGTCTTATTGAACATCCTCCTCTTTTCCCTGGTTAAGAACCGTTGGTATACACAATTTCCTGGCCTACAACTGTAAAACCTAGAGATAAGTTATGCACAGTATTCATTTTTTTCAGGGCTGAATGTATCAAATGTTTAAGGCTGTTTAATTGTATTTTTTTTTTCCTTTCTTATTGTAGTACTAATGAGACACATTTCATAAATAGAAAATTATAAATGCAGGGCAGTGCTAGTTAGACAAGCACAGATAGTCCAGATACTAACAATTTACTGATTTTACTTGAAAATTAAATGTTTTTTCAAGAAAATAAAACACAAGTTTCCCTTTTTACTCCAACAGGCCAAGAAAAAAATAATATTTCAACATTGAGGATTGCTGGGTCATGTTTATTTTATTGTTCCTGAGGGATTTTCACATTTACATGTAGCTATATGCATTGCTGCTTTTGTAATAAATCTATAACTTTTAAATATTTGACTTTGATAACTAGAGATGAGCAGTTCGTATTTCATGAAATCCAACAGATACAAATTTTGGGGTTTAAAGTCAGACTGAGCCATGCCTCGGTTCTTCCTACCAAATTCGGGTCTGTAATCGAGGCAAAACATGTTTTATGTCTCTGAAAAGAAGTATCACATGACTGTGATCAGCCATTCACGGAGAGCTGAACATAGAAGTAAGCTTGTGGAGGCTCGTTTTTTTATTAAATAACTACAACTTTGAGCTGAGTGGAAAAATTTAACAGAATGCCTGGGATAATACAGTGAATGCTAGGGGTGCAGTTGCTATGAGGCAATCATAGCCTCTGCACTCACCTTTAATCCAGTCCACCCTATTAGCAGCTCCCCTGGTAATTACCCCAAGGTAATTATTTAATAAAAAAAGAAACAAACAAACATTTACTTGGAAAGGGGACATGGCTTTGTGTCTGTCATGAAAAAGGAGCGTAGTTTCATTGGCTTGTTGGAGATTCCAACCACAGGGCAGTTACCATAACATGGGAACAAGTTTCCCCAAATGTTTTACATGAAGTGACACTGTAAGGGGTCCATGTATTCATCACAGACAGAGAGAGAAAGAGAGAGAGAGAGAGAGAGAGAGAGAGAGGCAGTTATGTGAGAGAGAGAGAGAGAGGGAGAGAGAGAGAGAGAGAGAGAG
>WWET01000823.1:444110-454817 GCA_011038615.1 Limnodynastes dumerilii
ATATATATATATCGTTCTTGTATTATTTATATACACACACACACACACACCTCAGTGAGTATCACTTGGGCCTTACAGAGCTGAGGTCAAATCCTGGACTAGGGACCTCATTCATTAAGGGTGATTTTTTTAAGAGATTTTAAATTGCATTACATCGTGGCGATATTGCCGCAATTTTTTTAGAAGATTTTTATAGAAGAGATGACGATGCCCCCTAGTGACCTAATCGTCATTAGGAGCAGCCCAGATGAAGAACAGGAGGTTCCCAGTGTCGTGGCAACAGGAGAAGATCCAGAGAACCGGAGCAGACACTTCAAATGTTTTATGTTTATTGGTGAATGTACTTTTTTTTAACACACACTACATGCAGCGACATATGGTTAGAAGCCTAACCATGCTGCCGCTGATATTATTACAAGGCTAAGCAATGCTGAGCATTATACTTCTATCAGTACAGCATGACTAAGGCTTTCAGCCATGCAGCATTTAGATTTTTAACACACAAAAACACGTCAAGTCTATTGACATGTGTTTTTGATGGTCAGGGACGGCACATCACCTGCAAATTGCACATCTCTGGCTGCGATTTGTTTTTTGGTGATTTCAAATCACACTAAAGGCGATTTGTTCAAATAGCCTTTAGTGAATAGGGCAATTTTTTTTTTCCAATCTTTTACATGGGGAAACATCTGGAAGATTTCTGTCCAGTGATGTTTGCCATGCCGATTTGAAATCACACTCAAATCATGCGATTTTGAGCTTAATGAATACTGATCAGCGATTTTTTAAGCTCAAATCACGCGATTTGAGGCGATTTAGCTCAAATCGAGCTTGATGAATGAGGCCCTGGGTGGGAACTCAGCATGGGTTTCCTGTAGGTGCTCCAGTTTCCTACACCAAAAAAATGTGGGTTAATTGGCTGCTGACTAAATTAACTCTAGTGTGTGCATGTATGCATGTATTAGGGAACTTAGAAAGTAGCTCCAACACAGTATGGCCTGGATTCAAAGCTGCTTCTTTAGAAACATGCACCTCTGAATTGCCTGTACCACTAATTTGCAAACCCGCAGTCGGAGACATAATGGCTGCGGATGTGGGTTACCGTGGCGCAGCCTATACTAGGTTTAGGGTTTTTTTTTTATGAATAAAAATTATAAAAACTATCCCCTCCTCCAACACCGCTATAAATAAAATAATATCGGCCCTACAGGGCATGCTGATGCTTGTAGTACTACAAGTGGCAGCATGCCCTGCCATCCAAGGCCCGCTGCGCCATTTCAATGTCTCCCATCAGTGGCAAACGTAGGATTTTGAAAGGGGGGTTTCCAATGCGTGTAATACATGTGGGGTATATTAGCATAGCTGCAAACGTTTTGGAGCCAGAAAACGGGACAAATAACCTCCGCCGCTTCCTGCCCAAGCTCTTCTCCTGACGCGCCCATACTGCACGAGGCAAAAATTACCCCTAGCATGTGAGTGTGTGAGTGTGTGTTAGGGAATTAGACTGTAATGTGGCAGAAGTTAATGTGAAGGACTGTGTAAAATTGTAAAGAGCTACTTAATATGATGCACTGTTAAAAAATAAAACATATGTAAAATGACAATACTGATAATATGGTCATACTATCTGACTGCCAAGACATGTAAGACATCCATTAGCGTTCTCTGTGAAAGCAGGACGTTTATAATGTAGATTTGAAAATAATAAAATATTCTACATTTAGGAATTGCATTGGTTATTGGCTGTAAACATGTCCTGTTCTGATATTTTTTTTATAGGTGATTTATAAGTTACTTCTTTCACACAGTAAAATAGTAGTTTTATATTGAAGGAACAGATCTAATAGCAATCACTGTGTACAATGCATTAGTAGAGAACATTACACAATGGACCAGAGCTGTTGAATTTGTTGGGACCCATTCACAGGGGCGGCCCTGGGTTTTGTGGGGCCCTAGGCGACACAACCCCCCTCTCCCCCAGAAATTGATTTTTTTTTGCAAGCCTGGCGCCACTGGCCGTCCATTGGCAATCAGAAACCCCCCTGGGTGTGCCACTGCCCATAGCTATACAACTGTATAAAATGTAAAAGTGATAAAGGTTAGAGCCATGCGTTATTTGTTAAAAAAAAAAAAAAAAAAAAAAAAAAATTAAAAAAAAAAAAAAAAAAAAAGAAAATATAGTAAAAATAATGAAAAACCTACTTACCTGCTCTGCTGGGATCTAGTCTTGTAAGCTTTTAATTCTGGGGTAAGTCTTAAATCCATCCACCCAATAAATCCAATGGCGGACTACGCAAAACATGTCCTGCTTGCAGGATATACTGGCGCTAATGACAGTTCTACTGTCACTTCGTGATATTTATACCCTCAGTCAGTTCCCCCGGGCACATGTTTTACATACAGGTAATGGGGCAACATTAATTACATGTAGGTAAAGGGGCACATTAAAAGTAAATACTGATTAGGCAGCATGTTTAGTAAATTTAAAAGCAGGGACATTATTTATGCTGTGCCTTCTAGTACTACATGCATTTTTTTTTTTTATGACAAAGGCATTTTTATATACTTTTTTTGGTTTAAAGATTTTTTTTTTCTTAATAAAGGGCACGGTGTGCATTGATTTTTGAAGATAATTCATCGTGATTACAAGCTTAATTGCAGCAAAATAACCCTTCAAAAATCGACATAGATGGCTGACGATTATAAATTGCCAGCACATAACGCCCCTTAGTAAATCCAGCAATTTGGGAACCAAAATCACAGGAAAATCAGGGCGATGGATGGCAACTAATAATCGCTGAATAAAAACGGCCCTTAGTAAATCCAGCTCCAAGGGGTCTATTTACAAAGGTCGAATTTGCTAAACTCCCGGGACTTTGCAGGCGATTATGCAATCGCCATATTCACTAAAGGCAAAGTCCCGGGACTTTATCCTTTAGCAAAATCGACCAGGCAAACATCGCTGGACAAAACTTGTAATAATATCAGCGGCATCATGGCTAAGGATTGCAGCCATGTGTGTGTCTGCGTGTAGTGTAAAAAAAAAATAACCGTTCACATGTAACACACATAAAGAATAAAAGACAGTATGCATGTAAACAAGTTATAAACCCTAACTAACATTGTCCCCTACTGTGTGCACTTACCTGCTGTGGTTATCTCTCCTAAGCTATGTGTAATGTGTGTATTGTATCGTGTGTATTAAATAAAACTGTTTTTACACTCACAGTTTGAAGTCTTCTTTTTTCGTTTTTTCTTATAGCTGAGATTATTTTTCTTCAATTGATTGAAGTTTTCCTATTCATTGTAGTCTCCGATGGCGATTCTTCTTTCTTCAGCTGCTGACAGGACGCTGCAGAACTTCTTCCCATCCGGACCTCTTCAAATGACGGTGAGGTCGCTAGGGGGCAGTACTTTTTATAGTGGAGATGACGTCACAAACAGTAGAGGACCAATGTAACTGACGGATGCCCGAGGTCAGTATGGCCGCCATCGGAGTGGGGAGTGCACACCCCATGCTTACTTACGTGTCCAGATTCCTACTCTAACTTTCACAATCAGCTATGCGGCCTTTATTGCTGCTTCAAGGGGCATGCGTAAAGGGGGGGAATAGCCCTTACGGTGTCGTATGAAGGCACAACCTTCAAAACAGGGGAATTACAGCCAAGCAGCATGTAATTCCACTGGCGGCCATTCTTCAGGATCAGGCCCATTAACTCTATTTTCCCCATTCTCTCTACCATCACCCATCTTCATCAGCCGGACATATGCCCCATCTCCTCCCCCCCATCCCCTGCATCCTCCTAGACACCTCAATCCCTTCTACCTCTCCTCAGTGCCACAACACCCCATCTCCCCCACCCATACTCCCACTCCACACTACACTTTGTATAGTACCAACCAAACGGGCTGCTCTACCCGTCCCTGCTTTCCACCCTACCTTATCGGTATTTTATGGAGTAGACTTAAGGTACTCCTAAGCAAGACACCAGCAGCGCCTTTATAAACACCCCATACCCACCTTCCCTGATTGCTTCCCACTGATCTATTACAAAAAGAAAATTAAGATTGCGGTAGTAAGTAGAGGAGCAATAATACAAAGTGCTGCAAATGTCAATCAGATGCACAGATATAAGAAGCATGTGTCAAGAGGGTACAAATCGCCTAGGGGACCCGAGTTACTGTGAATAATGCACAGTGACATAAGGGTTGCGATTATTGATTAAAAATGGTCAATGAAGCCAAAAGGGAGCAAAATATTTAACTATGAAAATATGAGTAATGATAAAAATTCTACCCGTTGAGATGCCTAGGAATGATATGTTTTTTTTCCCTTTTGGCAACATTGACCATTTTTAGTCAATAATTATTATAAGTGATATTTTATATTATATTATGAGTAATTGTTTATGAAGAATTTATGGTGGTGTTTATCTGTCTTTGTAGTGAATTTGTTTTTTGTTGTTGTTTTTTTTATCACTTGCATTGTATCAAGTGTTAATGGTAAATCTACAGAAACCTGAAGTATAGTACATATTATTGCAGAGGAGATGTTATCTTGCCACACTTGGTGCAACAGACTATTTTCACAGTTCCCTATTGAAAAAGGACAAAAGCAATCCAAATATCACACTGG
The DNA here is from genome assembly GCA_011038615.1 of Limnodynastes dumerilii. NCBI lineage: Eukaryota > Metazoa > Chordata > Amphibia > Anura > Limnodynastidae > Limnodynastes > Limnodynastes dumerilii. The sequence goes on from WWET01000823.1 coordinate 448,747, forward strand.
GAAATGAGGTTTCTATTATAGTAGTGGTTGTCCAAGCTGAAAAAGACAAGGTGTTAGGAACAATGGGGGGATAGGTCAAAGAGTACACGAAAATAAGTATAGAGAACAATGGGAGGAGGAGAAGGTTGTAGAGAGAACAGAAGGCAGAGGGTATAGAGGGAAGAGTAGTGAGGCCTATAGAAAGACAGTGGAGTGATGTAAAGAAGAAATAGTGGAGAGAGGTGTATAGAAGAAACAGTGGGGAGAGGTGTATAGAGAGAAGAGTGGGGAGAGGTGTATAGAAGGAACAGTGGGAAGTGGTGTATAGAGAGAAGAGTGGGGAGAGGTGTATAGAAGAAATAGTGGGGAGAGGTGTATAGAAAAAACAGTGGGGAGTGGTGTATAGGGAGAAGAGTGGGGGGTGGTGTATAGAAGGAACAATGGGAAGAGGTGTATAGAAGGAACAGTGGGAAAAGGTTTACAGAGGGAACAATGTGGAGAGTTTTATAGAGGGAACAGTGGGAAGAGGTTTATAGCAGAAATAGTGGAAAAATCGGTATAGAGGGAACAGTGTGGAGAGGGTTATAGAGGTAACAGTGGGGAAAGGGGATAAGGAGAACAGTGGGGACAATGGTATAGAAGGAACAGTGGGGAGATGCGTATAGTAGGAATATTGGGGTGGAGTTTTATAGAGGGAACAGTGGGGAGTGGTTTATAGAGGGAACAATGGCAGAGAGGGAGCTGGGAGCAACAGTAGCAGAGAATGAGCATGGAGAGATAGTGGGTGGGGAAAATAATTAATGGGTCAGTACTAGAACACTAGAAAGTAAATTGATCATTCATGGAATGACTTAAGCTGGCCATACACTAGAGCAATTATTGGCCCATTCATCTAATCATCTAATTATTGGGTGATTGGGCCAATCTCTGTAGTGTATGGTAAAGATGCTCTGGTATAAGTTTTAATCTATTGGTATGCTTAATATATATCGGGCACTAACTCACTGAATATCTCCCTTCTCTGCTAGTGCCTCCCCTTCTGCTATGATTATCATACCCATCAGGGTAGATATAGAGCACCAATAACAGGACCTTTTCCTGGAGGGAAATCATCTTGTTTATTGGGCCTCCTCTTGCTGGGATAGATAACTGTCCAAGTGTATGGCCAGCTATAGAGTAACCAGATATTTTACTGCATAGCTCCCAACTGTGAGAAGACCAGGGAAGAGAGAAGTTCTGTAGACCTCTATGTGCATGAAGGGGTAGAAGAAACCAGGATGGAGAGGTATACTTAAAACAAAAACATTACTAGTACAGAACAATAATGCAGAACTGAAAGGTTCACAGTATGTGCATGGCACTAAATCTGTTTGCTGATGTACCAGTATTCACTTGTAATGTAAAATAACAGAATTAAATAGTTTTAGTAGTCAAAAAAGTATGTAACCTCTGCTAAAACTAAATGCAAATAACAGTAGGGGATATGTAATATCCCTGTAATAAACACTGTTATTATTATTTCACCTCCATGTGATTAGATAACACACTTATTTAGTAAGTTGCATTAGTGAATAGATTTTCCAAATACCTTAGTTCCATTGTGTGACATTTAACATTTCTATTTTGGCTTTTGCCATTTTTTTTTATATAACACTGATATAAAAAAAATATTAGGACATACCACATTTTAAATAAAATCAGCTTAAATTGAAAAAGTTATGTAATTTCAAAAGCATATGTTCACTTGCTGATATTGCAATTTTGTAACCTTTAGAAAACATGCAAGCTCATCAGTAAACTCTGTATTTGACAAACGAGTAATACTGTACTATTCACAGGTCATCATTTACCTTTTATATGCAAGGTAAGAAGTAAACCACATACTAAAGTTTGCTATTCAAAGCCTTCCATATGATAAAGGTCACTTTTTTCCTAGAAGTTGCAAAGGAAGTTTTCAGAAGAATACCACATTATAATGTTTATTTATATAAAAAAAAATATTTATTTTCTATGTTAGTACAAAGTTTTTATATTTTTAAGAATTTGTATTATACTGAATTCAGTACAATGAGAAGAGGTAACATTAGGTGCGACCATACAGTGCAAATTTCAGTGGAGTGCATTTAAGCCCAGAAGGATACCCCTAGCTAATTACAAACAAATGAGCACCACACGTTCTGGATATAGCTGGTATTGCTGTTTTCTTAACAATGGATACTGCGAGGTCTTCGGATATTTACGGTAAATCTTGCTCATTTAAAGAAGACCCCTCTTTCACAAACATGTCAAACACTGCATTAGATAATTGCTCATTCACAGTTATGCGACTCCTCATAGAATACCATGAGAAGAAACATGCAACATTAGAAAAGAAGATATAGGTGTTACAAAAGGAGATAAAAATTTGAGAAAACCTAGGTTTTAAAGAATGGGATGAAAACATTAGTATTAACTTCATGGAATTTAAAATATCTTTGATCTCTAATAAGAACAATACATTAAATAGGATAAGAACGAGAATATGAGAAAAATGAAGTGTGATCGTACAATAGGAGAACCATTTTAGGGACCCAAGAAAACTTCAAGGACCGTTGTATCCTGAATACTTAAGAATAGAGCCCCTAAACAAACATGGCTATATAGTAAAAATAACAATATAAATGAGTATTAAAAAGGGGAATGGTAATAACAGGCAAGATGCTATTACAAGAACAGAAAGAGGATAACATAGCATTGAACATTTTGCTAACCCTTATGGAAGAGAATAATGAGTCTCTAAAGACGGAGACTCCCGGTACTAATGAGGGCAACAAAGTTATAAAGAATTATAAGCTGAAAAGTAAGTCAGATTTTTATCCGCTACAGTTTAGAGATGCTGTTATAGAGTCTTTCCATAATACAACATTGGAAGAATTTAAGGTGCTGTGTGAAACTGCGCAAAAGTATCTGGGCAAAAATAATCTTAGAAGGGAAGAACACATGGCACTGAATTAGCTAATAGAGGATCAGACCCTGCTGATAATGGGGAGAGGGGTATTGTAATAAAACATTGAGAACAATAACTAATAGAAGCATACAGGCAATTGGGGGATAAGAAATTTTATAGAGTTCCTCCAAAAAACTCCACTGAGTCTTAGCAGATTGAACTTCGACATCTGCTTCTGAGAGCTGTGGATGATGGAGCAATATCCAGGAAGGAGATGGATTTTCTGTATAATCCTTATTCGATTATATTTACCTAATACCACTCACCAAAAATACAACCACGCCTCTGGGAGTATCGACTTATCATTTTTGGTGTAGGGTCTCTTTCCACTGCTCTATCTTCTTTTGCGGATTTACAGCTACAACCTCATGTTGTTATGAATGCCACCACCAAGACACGGAGTCTAACTAGGGCCTGGTCTTCACTAGAGCCCCTGATGGTTGGGATAGTCTGGGCTGCAGGACACGCAGCAGGTCACAGCCCCTCGAGGTGACAACCGGAAAAGGAAACAAAGGCGGAAGAAGGCTGGAGAAAAAGAAGCAGAATAGAAGTAAACATAGAGCAGGAACAAGCAGAGGCTAGCAGTGACAAACTACCCAAAAGGACAAAGGAAACACACAAGGGCTAGCACACACACACACACAGGCACAACAAAAGGAAGGAGGCTAGGCTGGAACAAAGGAAACACTAGGACAAGAAGGCTGGAGGACACAAGGAGTAGGCAGATCAAAATAAATACACAAAGCAGAGCACTAGGCAGAGCATCAAGGCAGGAGCAGGAAACAGACCGGGCTAATCATGAACTATAACCAGCAGCAAGTGACAGTGCTACTAGAACTTATAAAGGGGCTGCTGGCCACTGATTGACAGGCAGATCCCCGCCTACGGCTCCGTTTGGCTGTGGGACCTATCGCTAAAACAGTAGCCAGAAGGATATAAAAGGCAGAGGTAGGAAGGGCGCGCCCACTATTAATAGCAGCTGTTAGTAACAACATTTGTAGGCCATTGCAAGGAATGCTCTCTACAGAGGAAACAGCAAGAGCCAGTTGCACAAAAGGTAAAAACTTAAATGTCGCCATGATTAGCAAGGCGATATGTAGCACATGTATTGTCTTTTAAATCCTACATTCAAGATAGTTCCCAATTTTTCTATTTCTTTAATAATGTGATATGGCAATCACATTATAATCACTTGCTACGCTGAATCGCTTTACACCAATATACTGCATGATGGTGGAATCAGGGCACTGAAAGAATTTTTATCAACTTCAAATGCAATTGGAGAGGCAAGATGTGAGTTTGTTCCATTAGATTTATTTTGAAGCACAATTATTTTCTTTTTGATTCTAAATTTTATTTAGAGAAACACGGGACTGCCACGGGGACCAAGTTCACACCCAGTTTTGCTAATTTGTATATCAGCCAGTTTAAAGAGGAGTACATCTGGACCAGCCCTTATAGATGGAACTTGGTCCTCTATGGCAGATACATTGATAATCTGGTTTTTATTTGGGATGGGGATCTGAGCACTATTTCTGATTTAATTTCTCATCAATAATTCTTTTTGTTTGAGTCTAGCAAACACAGTTCTTTAGCTATTAATTTTCAGGATATTGCCCTATCAATTAAAATAGATAAAATCTGCACTAGTACTTACTGGAAGGAAGTAGTCTGGAAATGCAACACCACCAACAGCCAACTATAGAGAATATGGTGAAATTATTCCAATGAGGAACAATTTGAAAAACAAGCATTAGCCCTTTTAGAGGCATTCAAACCCCAGGTGTACACTGCTGGTCTCTTAGGGCCTGATTCAGAGATATGATTTCCACGGCACTTAGGTGCGTATATTTAAGATCCTAGAAAATTCGCAAAACTGCGCATGCGTAGTAATAGTGCAACGCCATCTCCGTAGCGGTTAGGAGCGTAAATTCGCTAATAGCGTAAGTTTGAATCGCACGCAAGCACTTAAGATCTTAAGTGCTGCGAATCTTTAAGATCTTAAGAATTTGCATGGAAATGGGCGGGGGGAGACAGGAAGATGAGGGAAAGTGGGCGCGGGCAGACACTTAGGATTGCAAATAAACGCTACTACGTCACTTAAGATCTCAAATGACAGCGCAGAGTTAGGGTTAGTCAATGGTGGTCTAACTTTAAGATCCGCCGCTGTTTGCAAGGGGAGTGACTGTTTATGCAGTGGGCTGGAACATGGTAAGCTGTTTATGCAGTGGGCTGGAACAGGGTAAGATCTTACCTAAGGTGCGTATATTTGCGATCTTTTCGCAATCGCATCTCTGAATCAGCCCCTTAGAGTATGCAATGAGAAGGTCACTGCTATCAATAAAGGAACTCTTTTTTTGATATAAGAAAGCAGAACCATCAGCACCTGGGAACAGAAATTGTTCTTTGTTTTTCAACACAATTATTGTACAGAAAAAATGTAAACTATAATAAAAATGAATTCTGCTATTTTAAAATTAGATGAACTCTTAGATGCTTAGGCCATTGGGGAACTGAAAGTAGTCGGAAATCTAGGAGTCTAAAACATAAATTAGTCCCTAGTTTCATTAAGGAACCGACAGTAAATTGAGTGGAAACAAATTTGAATTGGCTTCCGAAACCCCTGGTGGGGACTTACAGATGCATAGAACTCATTGTCTCACATGCCCTTCAGTTGCTCACCTATCTACAGAGTTTGTGTCGTTTACTACTACAAAGGTTTTTTAAAGGAAGCAAATTGATAACTGCAACTCTTCATATGTTATGAATGTCAGTGTGGTATGCAGTAAGTGGGATGCACAACAAGAGATTTTTAGAGCATAGGAGGAATATTTTAAAGTAAATAGGTCTTAAGAAACACAGCCTTTCAGCACATATATTAAAATGCCAAAAATGAAAAATGAAGAACTTGAAACTGAAGGTTGCTGAAAAGTTTAAGAAAATGGAAAGAGGTGCCGATAGATTTAATACATTAAGCAAACGGTAAGCCTTCTCAATTTTTAATATGAAAACATTATATACTTGTGCCCTTAATGATACATTAGAACTTAAGAATGTTTAATATGAGCATTCTTCTCCGGACAATTTATCATTTAATTATATATAT
>WWET01000823.1:456724-479348 GCA_011038615.1 Limnodynastes dumerilii
AGGAAGGAGGAAGAGGGAGAAGAAGTCAGTTTAGAATAGATAATAAAGAGAAATGTTATTTACATATAAGGGGCAGATATGGATGCTGGATACATATAAGTGTCAGAAGTGGATGGCTTGGCAAATATTATGGGATGAAAAACATTCCTCCATCCTGGGCTCCACTAGGTGCTCTGTCCGGCCTCGTATCAGCATCACCCCTTGTACCCATCATAGCTATGCCATTGTATACTACATTCTGGGATGAGAAAGAATGCCAGTGTTCCCTATACTTAAATTCATGCTTTTAAGTAAGCTGGATTTATTTTTATGAGTTAAATAATCATCTAAATATTCTATCTCCCGGTTTCTTCATAATTGTTTCTTCTAGGTCATAAAACATTGAGATTAATTTGCCTCATTTAACAGAACCTAGGTCTACAGTGAGCAATTTATTTCAGTTCTTGTGAGGGATTTAGTTAATACCTTTACTTTTTAGCAGACTGCCCAAGTAATGAAAAAGTAAATATAAGACAGAACAGTTTCTTTAACTCTCAGTTTGAGAAATTCATCCATCATCTCTGTTTTTCTTCCCAACAGTAGAAGTGTTCATAAGCATAATCACATTCTCCTTGGATGTATAAAGCCAGAGGCCACAAGCAAACTGTTTTATTCCCGTCTATATTAACTTGACTTTTTGCAAAATATATACACAAGAGAGCACATGTCAACATTGTGCAGTGCATGCACACACAAAAGCACACATTATCTCTATGCCCCTCAATGTTGATACTGTATGTTTTCTGTTTTGTTATTCTGTGACTGTAAAATTATATATGCATATATTTTCTTGCTTTCTTTTCAATCGCTCACATTAAAAATTGCCTTAGGATGATGTAAGTCTCTCCTTCAGAGTAAAGCTTTCAGGAGAGATTGCTGTTATTCACTTATTACATTTCAGCTTGTTATATAGTGAGTAATGAAACCAGCATTGTACAGTGATAATCAGAATTCTATTTTGTATATAAGAAGATGGCAGAGAGTAACTTTAACTTAAAAGATAACACATAAATAATGTACACCCTATATAAATTACATATAAATTACCGTTTGCAGTCTCTGATTGGCATACTCGCTCATTAATTTTCATAGACCCACAGGATGACAGCTACGGTGTGTAACCTCTCCGGGGCATTTTATTATTAGGGGGGGGGTTAGGGTTAGGCACTTAGGAAGAGAGGGTTAGGGTTAGGACCATAGAAGGGGGGGTTAGGGTCAGGGTGCAGGGAGGGGGGTCTTAGGGTCAGGCTTAGGAGAAGGGAGAGTTAGGGTCAGGCTGCAGGGAAGGGAGTGTTAGGGTTAGGGTAATAGAAGCGAGGGTTAAAGTTATAATTATGGGAAGGGTTGGGGTTAGTTTAGCCACTCACCTTTCGGAGCACCGTGTTTGGTGCTCTGGGGATCAATTGCTATGCCTCTTCGAGGCATAAGCAAACAATATACCAGCCAGTTCGAAACTGGTTGGGAGAGAATGGCCCTATCGAAATAGGGTCGTGGTTTGTGGGGACACACACCCATAAATTACTGGATAACACTATCCCTGTATCCAGAAACAAGAGGATTCTAGGAATAGAGGATTCTAAGGCCAGTCATGTTTGCTTAATGGAGTAAATCAGTGGCTCAGAATTTCTTTCATATGCCAACATATTTGTTAGATCAGGCTGGACATTAGCTGGGAACTTATAGTTAGAGAATAGTATTTTGTAGAGGTATAATGGATTCCACTGTGGCCTCTCTAGCTACAGCAACTTTTTGTTATAGCTAGAATCCCTGGTAACAGCAGAAATGATAGATAGGGGGTGGGACTTGAGGCCATGATTTGCATAAACTCACTGCCTCAAGTTCATTATGGGAGATTTGCCAGCTCTCCGGGATATCGGGAGAAATGCATACATTTCATGAGTCTCCTGGATATTCCGGGAGCATCAGCAACCCTGAATTGATGGTGTAAGCAGCTGATGAGCTAATTTTTGTAGCATTATACAAATGAGGAAAACAGCAATTGACACTTACTTTTCTTTGGTCAGCAGCAGGCAATTCAACCATTTCCCCTGAGAATTCCTCAGAACTGTGGTAATACTCCCAGTGAAGGCCATCTTTATTGCAGTGTTATGGAATTTTATAATATCTCTGATGTCATCAAATGGGGACTGAAATAATATCCTCTGTTTATGACCCTTTCTGACACTTTCTCCTTGTGAAAGTTTCAGGCTAGTTACCATAGATAAACCAGCATTTTCCTGCATCATTTACCTCAGTGTTTGGTATTATTTATTTACTTCCTTTCTATTACTTCTGCTGTACTTTTGCTTTGATTCCTGAAATAAAATATTTATCAAGTATTATTATTTCTCGTAAATAATTATATTTCTAAAATGAAAATGGTTGAAAATGGAAATGGTTAAAATATACATGCAAATTTATCTATCTAAGGTTTCACTTTTCACATTTCGGTAAATTAGATCATGAAACATATTTAATTATAAATGACATTGCATTGAAAACATAGAAACACACCATCCTTAGAGCAATAATTGTTCTCAAGAACATATAGATTTGTTTACAAAGAGTTATGGATTTTGTTTCAAAGGCTCTGCATTTTTTAAGCTGCTTTATTGGTATGCAGTAGCAGATGACGAAGTATAACAGTTCAGTGCACCTTTATAGCCTTGTACGTTTCAGATTGAAATTGAAATGAGGGATTTCAACTGTGAAAGAAAGCAAAACCTAGAATAGAGCAAGATGGGGCTAAGACCTGAATTACCATTCCAAAAAGTGAAGGACTGAAGATCAGTAAGTGATATATTAATTCACTTTGGGAGTCTGTATTTTACAGGACAGCTCTCTTCTATAAAATAATGAAAAAGTGCCATGCTCTTCCCTCCCTCATGCCCAAACAAATACATATGGGATCAGGCCATTAAATACCCAAAGTTGATATCTAGTTAAAAACGTTAAAATTATGTGGGTCATATTAAGATAATTTTGATCAAATCAAACACTCATTTGTTTGATGAAAATCTTTGAAATAAAGGTTTACATTTTTCTCTTTATAACAGCAAAAAGTGTTTAATTAAACTGCAGGTTGCTGGAAAATGTAATTTATTTAGCTTTTCATAAAAAATACAGCAAGTCGTCTTTGACAGATGGACCCTATCTTAAAATGTACAATTCCCCCCACTTAAAATGGTGATGGATTGGAAGTCTGGATCTATCAGTCGCCTGTTAGTATACCCTTACTGTACATTTAATCGACAAACACCCATTTTGCGGGAGTGTGGATCTGGTCCAATGTCACTCTGGAATGTTTAGATGCTCAAATAAATGTCTTTTAATCATAAGCAACACAATGTGGTAAAGGGGGTGCATTGCAGGAGGAAAGTTGCCCTTCCTGTAGCGAAAGTCTTGTGCTCCCCCAGAGCCTGGATGGCATTAAACATTGTAAGGCACTCTCACCACTCTGGGGGACACACAAAGAATACACAAAATGGAAGTTGTTGTTCAGTTCAATTTAAAAGTTAATACAAACAGGTGCATGAAAGGCAAAAGGGTAAATCTGCTTTAACAGAAACAAAGGAAAGAAAAGGCCCCAGCAACACTGCCATTAACCAGTAACAAACTATACCATTCTATCTGCTGGAGACACATAGAGAAACCTGGGTGGGATATTCATTTTAACAGCAGTTACTTGACCAATCCAGGAGATGAAGAGCCGTTACATTACAAAAATATTCTGATTCTCTTCTACAATAATAATAATTCTACAAAAATAAACATATTTCTTACATTTCTCCAGCAATCTTTGGCTTTCTCCAGCATCTGTACCTGTGATTGACCTTTCTCTGCAGATTGTGAGAGAAATATGAGTATTGAAAGCTGAATGAAAGGAAAATGATTTATTGGAAACTTAGCTGATGGTCCGAGAATATATTCATAAAATCATTTTTTATTTCAAGTATTTTAAACGCAAGATACTGAAGAGTGACAGATTCTTTTAAGAAATTAGATGTAGGAAAAGTAAAAACATGTTTAGTATAGAACGACTGTATGTATTGTGTTGTGATTATCCACTTTATATTATTTAATCTTGAGGCAAATAACACAGTGTATCAAGAGTAACAACAAAAAGCCACCTATCTACCTCGATATAGCTCTATGCCTATAATATGATTTAACTGAGAATATCATCAGAAGTTTATTTATATGACAATAATGTTCCAGTAGAAATAACAAGGGCCTGAAAATAATTGCGTCAATAAACTTCCAATGTCCATGGAGCATATCGAAGTGGCAATTCTTTTGTGATTATGAGATTTATGTATTTTTGAGTGCAAAAATGTAATCTTGTACCAATGCATTATCTATTCATCATTACTAATACTTGGATATGTGCCAGTAAGACTATTTTTATGTGTACTTATTATTATGCCTCTTCATTAATTAACTAGACATCTGTGTGTACACGCAATAAAGAATGTTTGCTCTTCATCTGACTCTGTGTCTAGAAATTAAAATTTCCTTACGTTCCAACTGCAGGGTTTGGAATACCTGGATTTATCTGCATGCTTGTTCCATCCAACATTGATACCAAGGACTCACATGCTCCTCTGAGTTTCCAACTGAAGCATTATAGAGCACTTGCGTGACACTGTCATTTGGCACTGCTACCAAGAACTCTTGTTCAGAAACATTGATGTCCATCTTGTTACTCTTTTTTGTTGCTATGCTCTGTCTTGTTCACCTGGTCTCTGCTTCACTAATTGCTGTCTATGGAGACTGCAATCTAAATCAGATAAGAGGGTTAGGTAGAAGAGGAAAAGGGAATGTTACACATAGAGAGAAGAGGATTGGGCCATACCCCTATAAATTTGTACCTGTAATAGGTATATGTAAATTTATAACATTCTCCTGGATGCAGAAGATCTAAGGGGGCAGTTCAAAGGTGAGTTTGGGGGGGAAAGGTTGGTGGAAACCAGCGGTACCAGATTACCAAATAGTCAGAGTAAGTACCGGCCTATGGGCCCAGCACCTTTAAGGGGCCCCACAACAATGAATCAAAATAATATTGATTTGAAAATTACAATCAAACATTCTTAAATTGTTTCCAAAACATAGAAAAAATAAATAGCTCAAAGAAACAAAAACTTATGTTATTAAGACTGTCATTTGAAGGATTTTTTATTGGGATAGCTTTCTTACAAGAGAGACAATTATTTATATCACATTTATACATCATTGTATGGTATAGGCGCCGTGACATTGGTACTTTTCCCTTTTTTTATGATTTGTTGTTTGGTTTCAATACCTTCTAACATTTAGGGAGATTTGGGAATATCTCCCCTTCCAATGTTTGGCGACTTCTAAACCAATAGGGAGGCGCCAAAAAACTCACATATTCCTTGTAAAAAATATACTTTATTCAAGTCACAATATAAAAAAGGCAAAGCCAAAAAACACCCTAAATAGCGAAAATATTAAGTCCTATCATTGCAGGTAACAACTCGCTTACTGAAAAAGCTAGCAGATATTTGGATTTTCAATTACGGCCTTTTGTTCTGACTCTCCCTTCATACATCAGAGATACTATGGACTTTCTGCTCCGGTTGGAGGACATTCAGGTTTCCACGTCCACGTTACTTGTAACGTGTGACGTGGAATCATTGTATACCAGCATTGACCATTCCAGAGGAATTGAAGCAGTGAAGTCCTTTTTGGATACTAATGCCACTGGGGACTTTAATGATTTTTTTAATATCCCTTCTTAAGTTTGTGTTAACTAAGAATTTCTTTCTCTTTGATGAGGTATTCTACCTTCAGACTCAGGGGACTGCCATGGGGACAGCTTGCGCTCCCACCTATGCTAATTTATACCTTGGCTGGTGGGAGCGCGAGACCGTCTTTGCTGAGGCCCATGGGCACTACACTCAGTGGGTGCCCATGTGGCTTTGTTACATCGACAATGTTTTTTTCCTGTGGCAGGGTACCCCCGAGCTGTTGGTGGAGTTTATTCAAGTCCTCAACACAAATTATTTAAATTTGAGATTAACTATGGAGAGCAGTAAATCTTCAATTAATTTTTTGGACACGACTGTCTATTTAGACGAACAAGGGTATATACATACAGAACTATACCGTAAAAAAACTGCTACCAATAGCATTTTGTACTCTACCAGTTCCCATCCAAAAGCCACTATTCATGGCATCCCTAAAGGGGAATATATTCGTACACGTCGGAATTGCTCAGATTTTAATATTTTTAAAAAACAAGCTGCTAATCTTAATTCTTAATAAATTTTCATATATTCTACGAGCAGATAATGAGCTAAAAGATGTGGTACAAGAGAGAATCCCTGTGGGACGGCGACGTTCACGCAATCTACAGGACCATTTGGTAACCAGTCACTATCAGGCCCTAAAACCAATCAAACTTACTTATACGGGCTTTCACCCTTGTGGAAATTGTAAGGCTTGTCCTTATATGATTAAGAACAAGGAATGGCGGGACAGATATGGTTGCCAGCATCAAATTGTAAATCCTTTTAATTGTAATACAACACAAATAATCTACTGTCTCATTTGCCCATGTGGCAAGAGATATATTGGGAAGACGATACGTAAATTCATAATTAGATTGTTGGAGCATATTAACTCCATCAAAAATAGTACCAGGGACCGTGAGAATATGAAAACTCTTTCTCCGGTTGCTTGCCATTTTTTAGCTAAGCATCATGCTAAACCACAAGGACTCTAAGCATTTATTGTTGAACAAGTCTCACTTAATCTGTGGTGATGTCGATGCCATCCTTCTTCAGAGAGAGCTACGAGTTATCTTTATGATGAATACATCTGCTCCAATGGGGCTAAATGAATGTGTCTCATATACCCCCTATTTATGAGAGTATAATTCAAAAAAAAAATTTAAAAAAATTCTTTAAATAACATTTTTCTTGCTTTTCTATTAATCTTTTTCATTATATCCTATTTGATTACTTTATGAACCAACTGGCGTGAAATATTATTATGATTATACACTTTTGTGTTCTATTTATTTGTGATTTTTGGTAATTATTTCTTAATATAGGTTTCTTCTACAGGAGAGACTTTGGATACTATATAATACTGTTGCTTTATTTCTGTCAGTTTTCCCCTGGTTTGACCGTTATAGGAATATACAATATGGTGTCTCAGATATTGCGACACCTTCAGGGTTTTTTCTCATAGGCTACTCTATTTATATTTTATGGCTATGGTTGGATTTGTCCGATCATGATGTTATACAGCAGGGGCGATTGTTAACGTTATGATTATATATTAACATACTAATTTTATGTCAACTGTGATAATATATGGCCTGTTATAAGTGTTCTACCTTTATATTCATGTGCTGTTCATCTATATTATGTAGTCATATTTGTAATCTCCGCCCTTGTTATAATGTATATAGTTTTGGCATTTTCAATTTCATTTTTGGGATCTTTACATTTTTTATTCTTTTATATATAATGGCCATTAGTAGGGGGTAAAGACAATATACAAGTCATCTTCCGATATTTGTATATGCTGTTTCTAAGAGTGGTTATCATTGAAGTTTATTTGGTTGTATATGTATTATGCTTTCATTGTGTACAGTTGCAGACGATATATGTCAGACGGGTTCATTTGTGGTATGGTTACATATGTTTAATGTCAAATGCCGTTGTAATTTTATATATACAAACCTTTTTTGGTACTAGGCATTTTAAAATTATTTAACACATTAGGTAGGATCATGCTGGTCCCGCGGGCACCTATGGGTTAATAACCCTTTGTTACCTGTCTGTTGCCTCTGACATATATCTTAAATAATTTGACTCTTTATAAGTCATCGTTATATGTGTGACAATAAATGTACAATATAATAAAACCTTTAACCATCTTGGTAGAATTGCAATATATAACGGATATTTAATATCTAATTTGCAACTATATAATAACATTTGTGGCTATTTGTGGCCAACTTCTGTTTTTTTGATTATCACCCAGGTGTTGTGGGAGCATTTTTATTGGATGGATTCACTTTAAATACACCACCTGTATGTATCTCCTCCACACCCCTCCTGATGAAGCAAACGAAACGCGCGTAGAGGATCATCGTATTTCCTGTGTGCACCAGGACTCTTTTTCTCCTTGTTGGTTCGGGTAGATTTATTGATTAGAATAGTGTAGGGTAAGTTACTTGCCTAGTATAGGTGAAGCGCGGCTGTGAGGCCGTTAGGGGTTCGTGACAGGGTCAGCCGCCGGACTTGTAAGTAGGATTCCTCCTTCCACTGCCTGACATTGCTATTTTTGAATATATCTCTGTACCGCTCAGTACTTGGGCGGTTTATGACATATGTGTGGTTTATGTGTAACGCCTGATACTATTATATATGATGCATTTTTAGCTTTACCTCTGCACCTATAGATCTCCATGTACCTCTATCCCTATATCTATGCCTAGTAGACTATATATATAATCTCTTGCACTTTACTATATCATGTCATTATAGGTGATTTTGATATTTTCCCTTACTGACATATACTATGTACTAATTGGGACATTTAATGTCTTTGTGATATGTAAGCTATCTTGGAGAAATTGTAAATTTTAATATTTTCGCTATTTAGGGTGTTTTTTGTCTTTGTCTTTTTTATATTGTGACTTGAATAAAGTATATTTTTTATTACAATTGTTAGTGGTGTATAATTAATTATGGAAGTTGGTTGGCTGTGCAACTAAGTGGTCTCACTTTTTGTGCCCTAGCAGGCACTTTTTTCTGTTTAAACTACTACTTTGACCTCATGTTAGCACGCTATTTTTATTATTTTTTTAGTATACTACTGTGTTTTCTCTTACATATTATTTTTGCTGGTGCAGTCCCTGCCTCTCTCTGTTTGTAAATATAATCAATTGGGAATGATCCTGGAAAGGATGCAGAACTCCACTTATATTATCAATGTAAATTAGTAATCAGCGATGAATTAACATGGGGGAATTGCACCATAGAGATCAAATAGCAAATGGTACTCAGCATTAAATCTGATTAGCGTATCTCACACTTCAGTTAAGATCATAAATTGCACCAGACCTCAAAGGATTTAGCACACAGCATGAATAGGAGAAAGTCCCAATAATTCAGACCATGAAGTCAAGCACTACCACAGAGATCTGACCACTTGTGGTCCAGGATTCTGTCCGCAGACCCTCCAATATGACCCATTCCATTAGGGACAAAATGCTCTGCTCCTGAGTTTTCAACTGTAAGTTACTATGGTAACCACCTCTGTTAAAGAGAAAAATGATTTTCAAATTTCAGTTAATTGATTAAAACCAGGTGAGTGACAGTTGGAAGCTCAGAAGTTGAGTATTGTGAACCTAATGGAATGCAATTACTACTCCCATGCAGTGAAGCAGACTCCTGAGTTGACTTCCTCATGGTGTTTACCCAGCAAGTGTTCTCCTGTAGGTTCTCCTAAAACAAAACTCTGGCTGAATAATTAAAATTTAAAGAGCACCGATTGGGGACTTGAAAGTCATTTAGCGCTTGTTGGTATTGCAACACATTTTCACCAACTACTGGTGTTATCTGTGCGGGACAGCAGAGACCATAAAAACACTATAATTGGAAACAGTGGCCCAAGTGAACTTCATTAACCCAGGGAGTAAAGAATATTGCCTGTACCTCACTCGATCCAGAGAAAGTCGATAACTGGGTCTTGCAATGAAATTCATCAAATCACTGTATCAGAGTGGGCTTGCATTTGCCTACTTAAGGAATTCTAATTGGTTGGTGAGTCAATAATCAAAGAGGTGAGCATTGTAGGTCCTCAAATAAGAGAACTGATGCTAGATGGATGCTTCAATGGCCTGTTTAATCCTGCCAAAAAAAGATACATATGAACCTTTGCCAGAACTTATTAGGAAACCATAAATCAGACAACTACAAAGAGATGGTGGACAATTTCTTAAAGTCTTACAAGACCATGGGGTTAAGTGGAGTCAAAATATGCTGGCTGACTACTGTTTTTAATGTATATTTAAAAATGGCAAATCAACTATGTAAATGTGAAGAAATATGCATGAGAAATTTAGATGGAGCTTATTTTTCCTTTTAAAATAAGTGTTATAAGTGTTATTGCTTTCTGTCTAAGAGCACTTTTTTATGTGGACATGCATCTCTTTCAAGGTATTTACTTTAAAACATGTCCCTTTTTCTCAAAGAATGGGTTTTATTCATTTATTTGTTTTTCGTTTACTATTAAATATTAAAATAAAATAAAAATAATTATAGCTAATAAAAACAAATATAGCTAATAAAAACAAATAGTTTATATATTTATATATTTATATTTTTCTTTTTGTTCTTAAGTTTGTGTACATTTTTTTTATTGTTCTTTGCGACTCCTTGAAACCAACAAAATGTGTTTAAAACTTTGGGTGTTTGCAATGTGCTGCCAAAACCAAGCTGTTGAATGCTTTCAGGTTCTCTATATTTGAGACTAATTACTCTGGTATAATTCTGGCTGCCTTTGACCCACCCACACACTATCCCTCTGAGGAAATCGCAGCAAAGTGATGAAACGCGTAAGGTGTAATAATTGCTGTCATACCTGTGAGGACATCACGCTTATTTGCTCCAACAGCTTCACTATACTAAGTGACTACCACTGGCTCCTATATTATCTAACACAGCATCAGTTACATGACGATGCTGTCGGTAAGTCTGTGAGGAACGTTCATTCCATCATTGGTTCACATGGAACCACTCCATTGCGGTCTGGGTCCCATTACAGCTTACTTTTCACCTCCACTACCTGTGGCATCGATATCCAACACAGCATCAGTTACATGCCGACGATGTCGGTATGTCAGTGAGGAACTTTCTTTCTATCATTAGTTTACGTGCAAAAGGCTCCATTGCGGTCTGGGTCCCATTACAGCTAACCTTTTCACCTCCACCACCTGTGGTATCGATATATGATATTCATGCTGAATCTACTAGTTTTTTTATAACATCATAGAAACATAGAAACATAGAAAGTGATGGCAGATAAGAGCCACATGGCCCATCTTGTCTGTCCATTTGTTTATTTAAAACTATACTGACCCTAGACCCTATTTACCCTCAATTTGGTTTACAATTTAGGATACCCTTATATTTATCCCAAGCATGTTTAAATTGTTCTACTGTATTGGCCTCAACCACCTTAGATGGGAGAATATTCCACTTATCTATCACCCTTTCAGTGAAGTAATTTTTCCGCACATTTCCTTTGAATCTACCACCCTCCAGTTTATATTCATGCCCTCGTGTTCTATTACACCTTTTCTTTAGAAAAATGGTACCCTCCTCTAGCTGGTCACAACCCTTGATGTATTTGAAAGCTGCTATCATGTCCCCCCTCTCCCTTCTCTGCTCCAAGCTATACATGTTTAGTTCCTCTAGCATTTCTTGGTATGATTTGTTACACAGGCCATGGACCATTTTAGTTGCTCTTCTTTGCACAGTCTCTAATGTATTTATGTCTTTCTGGAGATATGGCCTCCAGAACTGAACACAGTATTCTAGGTGAGGGCGTACCACATCATCCACAGCATGGCTACATAGTGAGGTGCGGTATTATATCTCTTGAACACTCGGACCCCAATATGTGAAAATAACATTATGAACAGAGCAACAGTAACTACTTAAGATTTATGTTTCAAATTATTAACACTTTTTAAATATGAGGATCTTCATTTTACTAAATCATTTTCATGTCCATATTTACTATTGCTAACCTCTCTATGTGGAATTCAAATCGTACAACTTCTTTTTTAAACATTGAGAGTCACATATCTCATGTTTTTTGCAATCTCATGACAGTTTTTTGTCAGTATCTAGATACTTATTTCAGAGCTCTGATTTTCATTCATTCATTAATTTTTCTGAAACTTTCCTGTTTTCCTACCTGGAATTATTGGAGTAGATAATACAGATTAACATTTTTTCCTCATATAGGGCCGGATTCAGAGCTCCGGCCGCAATGCAATTGCGGCTGGAGCTCTGAATTCGGCCCATAGTTATTGTTTAATAATTTCTGTGTGTGTTTTTTAATTAATAAATGTTAGATATTGTTATGTGGTTTCAATGAGTCTACTGTACACTACTTTATTTTTATTTATTGTTATTTATTTTTATTATTTTTTATTTAGATTACTATATTTTTTGGTAGCATCTTTGGCGCTATACCCTCATATGGTTTATGTTTTTCTTTTTTTTTTATATTTGACAAGCCCCAGACTTGTTTTGAGGAGAGCTGCCTGAAAATATGTGTATAATTATATATGTATTTTGTTATTTGATTAGGTGCTAGATATATATTTGTTTTTTGGTGGTACTCTTTTACCATGCCCATCTTGTTAATAAAGCTGATGTCTCACTCAAAATCCTTACATGATAGAGTCATTCTAAAACACTTCATTTGGCCTAAAAACACTATGCAATGAACTCTTGTGACAAAAAAATTTAGATTATGTTGACCAGTGTGATTAATAATGTACCTACATTCAGGGCCAGAATATTTATTGGACTGTGAACATGACTCTCAGGCAACCCAAAGTAAGAATTAAATACATGTATCATTAAGGAACACTTTATGTGTTTGACCTATGCACTAATGCATTAATTATTTCCATTTCCTTTAGGAGCTTGCAGTCATCATAGACAGATTTAAATGCAATGTAAGGCACAATCTGTAAACAATTCATTTTTTATGCAAATGATGTTGATCATGAGAGCTGTAGGGAATTTTACTCAAATTAGCGCTAGAAACCTATATATTTGTTGAATTTAATTATAAAATGATGTTGTGATACAGTAAAGCTACTGTGGACCTGATTCACAGTTAAGTAAATGTGTCTTTTAGGTGGGTATATTTAGGAAGTGATATACTGTGCATGTGTAGTAACTTAATATACGCAATTTACGTAGGACTTAAGCACGGGATGGCTCTGAATCACCATTACGAACCCACAGTATTTCCTCAAGGTTTGTAATGACTTAAGAATGAAGGGGAGTGCCGGGAAAACTTAAGAACAAAGATAAGAACATTGGAGTAGTTACTGAGGTGCATACGACAGTGAATTTACGCAAGCCCTTTCAGGAAACATCTGGTCATGCGCGTGGCAGGTGTTCCCTTAGTGTAAGCACGATAGTACTTACGGGGAAGGGGCAAACCCTTCCCTTACAATGGCTCAATCCCTGCCATATAGGCAGGGATAGCCATTTAAATGAAATCTATGGGGTGGGAGAAACCCCGTTACCAATAAGTCTGTGGTCATAAGGCGTGCACTCCCCACTACATGATCGTACTTACAGACCCACGCACGTACGTAACGCATGCATAGGTCTGGATCTGCCCCATTGGGGGGAAGGGAGCCATTTAAATAAGGAAATCTGGGTGTGGTTAGTCAAAAACTCTCTTAATTAGCTGCCCTACGCATACAACTACGAACCCCAAGGTAAGGTAGCCCTATGGCATTTGCAAGTCAGTTAAGAAGCTGAAAACCGGGGACGTGGCAGGGCCTTGCTACTTTTTGCATATAATTAAGAACCTAAATCATTCTTAAGTGTGAATACGGTCCTGTATATGCAAGTAATGCTATATTCTACAATGACAGAATTTTTTTTTACTGAAAAAGGGAAACTAAGCTTTTTTAACAACTAGTCTATAGAGTTGTGTACATGCAGTTTTAATGCATCTGAACATATTTAGCACTGCGCGTTCAAAGGGTGGTACAAAAAGTTCTGGCCTGGGTGGGGTATGTGCATGCAAGCTGTGTATGATGTCCAAAAATACAAAAATACCCACAACCCTATATGAGGGCCACTTTCTCTTTGTGTTGGCCCTCTCCTGAGCATCTATCTCCATTATTTTTTTATATTTCATATCCACAGGATCCAGGCTTCCATGCTGTATGTTTTTTTTTCAATGCGTGAGGAGGGGAAGGAGGGGGGTATTTAAATACGACAGTAAGGAAATTTTTAGCAGTTACACCCTAACCAAATTTTTGAGATGTTCCCATTTTACAAGGTCGAGTCTTGATATTATAAGCCCTTATGTGTGAGGGTAGTAGTTCTGGATCCAGTTCAAAAACTTTAAGAGGAGAGTACTCTAATATAATTGAAATATTATTACAGTATGCAAATTACTTACACTGAAATACTTGCTGAAGTTTTTTTATTCGGATTATTTAAATTCATTGTAGATTTAAATGGATTGAGATAGATATGAGATAGATATGAGATAGATATGAGATAGATATGAGATAGATAGACAGACGGGGGGTTTTTTTTTACATCTAAATTAGTATCTGTCTTTTCTAAATGTATTACAGTCACCTAATGAGGTGATACAATACACTTCTGGAACTAATTATGTTATGCATAAATCATGCAGTTTGTTAACACTATGTTCAAATATAATTAACTACAATTCTATTTCATCTGTGTATGTTTTCTCTGTAAAGGAAAGATTAATCAGATTAAAACTGATTGATAAATTATTTCTAAGTCCTCATATAATTACTTGCACTGTAATGGTTTGTTCTGCTTAGCTATGTAAATATAAAATAACACTTCATTTATTATTCATACATTTTAGATTAAATGGTTCTGTGTTAATGAGCTAAAATATCTGTCACCAACTACTTGGTTGCATTACATACATATGCAATTAAACAGTAAGATTATGTCAACGGAGAAGCATTTAGGCCTGAGCCAGCAGACACGGATGTAAAAACAAATGCATCATGTGTGAAGAAAACCCCATGCAACTTAGTAAATGCTTATACGTTATTCAAATGCGAACACAACTACAGCTCTGAATCCTTATACAACTATGACTGGATGCATATGGACACAGTACAAACAAGCACAATGCAGCTAAGTTCACAGAAACGGTCCCTTTCCCCAGCATTGCAAACACAACATTGTTATATATAGTAGAAACTATGGTTATGCTTTGTGCACATCATTATTAAAGTGAATGTAGTAAAAATAATCAGGAATTGGATTAGCTTCAAAATCAACAATATGAAAGGGAGTTGAGTGTCAGTCATCAGCAGCTTCCTGGACTTCAACAAGCCGATTGGCTAATGCAAATGTTTAGCCATAAACAGTGCATTCAGCTTTCATTTGGGTTTGATTGCATAAGCACATACTTTAAATTGACTACTTCTCTCTACTCTCTCCCTCCCCTAAAACTCACCTCCAAACATAAGCAGTCACAACAGTTAGTGTGTTGGGTCTGAATCGATATAATTGCTTGCACGTGTATTCCAGGCATACTCAGAGCTATTGGTCACAGACTTTTTAATGTAATATTTTATATTTTGTATTATTTATAAAGTTCAACTTTTGCATAAGTCCCATCAATGGGCTGAATCCAGACTTAAGAAGGAGCTTGAAATTAAGGTTACACCTGGGCTAAACCATGTTGATTTCAGGGGGAGTAAAGTTAATTGTATTCTTTGCATGCAGGGATATATATTTGAATTGCTTACTGTACACAGATACTGACCAGCTTTACTATCACACTGTTATTTAGACTTGGGATAGGAAACATCACCTCCCAACTCTAATACTGTTTGCAACAGATGAAATATGACTCCCCTGCAATTAACATGGTTTAGCCCAGGAGTAACTAATTTCAAGCACTTACTTAAGTCTGGATCCTGCTCAATTTGCCTTACCAAACCCTTAATGTAAATGGACCAGATCCAGACTTAAGATCGTTTTCCATACGCAAGCATACCTAAGTTACGCACTACTAAGGATAATGCACTCCCATCTCACTTACGTAATTTAGCTGACGTACGTAATGCGTTGTTGTTCATAAGTGCCTAACCAAGCCCATACTGTACAATAAAAGGCTGCCCCCCACTGATTATAATCAGTTTGCGTTGGGATGGCACGCCCTGTCATACCGAGTTACGTACTTTCAGAGTTACAATGAGTAACATCTGCCACACGCATATGGAGTGCATTCCCACAGCCAGCTTTACACATGCCGCATGCATAAATTGACTGCCGTTATTAAGTCTGGATCTGGCCCTATGGGTTAAGCTGTGGAGCATGGAGAGTTATGGTTAGACTGTGGGGCAAAGAGGATTAGGGTTAGGCTTTAAGTCATGGAGAGTTAGATTTAGACTGTGGGGCAGGGACAGTTAGGGTTAGCTTGCGAAGCATGGAGTCTTAGGGTTAGGGGCTGAAGAAGGGGAAGGTTTGGGTTAGTCTATGAGAAAGGAAGGATTAGGGATAAGAAAATGTTTACACTAGGGTTAGGTTAAACAATTACCTTTTGGCGAATGTCTCTTTGCAACTAAAGGAGTCGCATCACCACTGCTTTCTAGCATGCAGACTGACGGCTATTGTCAGCAGTCTGCATTCAGTTGTAGTATGATGGTCTTTAGAAATGAAGACCATCGTACTTGCGAACCACACTCTTAACACCATTAGGATGTTACAAAAAATTCCCAAAACACATAACTTTCAGAATGAGGCAAATACAGTTTCCCTCATAGATACATATGGGCACAAAAGTGAAATGTAAAGTGGCAGGAGACATCTGTGGCTCCTTCCTTGCCACCATGTAAGTACAGATGGAATTATATTTATACCTAAAAGTTTGAAAAAAATACCAGGGTGATGAAAATATGCTCCTAAAACTACTGATTATACATCACAGTTCAGCTCAGTTATTATAAATGGATAAATAGCCATCTCTATATATAGAAAAACAATTCAATATGTTAAGGGAAACAACTGCACCAAAAAAAGAACAATTGAGACCTGACCTTTTAGAAATCACAGGCTTGAGAATAAGTAAAACTGATTGCTCTTCCAGCCAGGCTCCCTAAAGCTGTTTATTATGCTGTCAGACTTAAATGCTTATTATCCTTGCTTATTAAAATGATGAAAATTAACTTATGGTTTCACCTATTTGGTTGAAAGTAAAGCAGGAAAACAATTTGGGTTCTTGAAAAATAGACTGATTTAAATTTAAATATGAAATGTCATGCACAAGAATAAACAGGCATAATACATGACTAAATACATCCTACAACCATGAAAGCACCAATAAATCATTGTTCATACAGAGAATTATAAGACTGGGGTTCAGCTGGCAATGATAAGCTGGCAGTATTCAGAGGAATGCCTGTAGTTAAGGTTTCAAGGGTATGACTCATAGGAATGAATAACAAAAATCTAACTTTGTGTCTTAAAATAACCAAAACAGAAGCAGCCGGGTCGTTATGCTATCAAATGTTTCCTGTCACATCTTCATATAAAGAGCCTTACACTGTGGCAGCAACAAATCTTCAGACGGCATTTTTTTCATTAACCATGAAAAAGTACATAATCCTTGTTGGATGTGGTTGGACCTATATCATTCAATTACATTTTAATAGGAGAATAAAATAACTACTGGTTTATTGTGTCTTTATTTGTCACCCATTCAAAAAAAGGTAATGAAATTTTTGTTGATATGTTCTCCTCCCAGTAAATCCAAGTTGAATGACATCCTGTAAGTTACTGGATTTGACATATAGTATTCCACAATTTGTTCTTTTGCATCAATTTCCTTACTATTGATTCCACAATTTGTTCTTTTGCATCAGTTTCCTTGCTATTGATGTAAGGCTTTTGTCATCTAGTTAATATGGGATATCCTTGGTGAACATAATACTTTGACTGCCACGGATGTTGCATAGCACACACATACTGCCCAATATTTAGGATTAGCACAGTGTTGGTCAGATCAGTGAATATGTGATCAGAGAATATGTGTTAGGATCCTGCTCTGTTGTCTGTTCTGTGTGAATCCAGTCACTGTGAACGAAACCTATGTTCTGTGGATCTGTGTTAGATGCCAGCTTTGCCTTTGGTTTGCCCTGTGTATGAGAGCTCTTGCTTTTAATTGGCCTGTAGCTGCTATGCTAAAGTGCTATCTGATAGCATTTGCTTAGAGTAGTAGTGTTTGAGTATGATATGGAATGCAGATAGTTGTAAGGTCGTGACAAGTTTACCACATCAATCTTACTCTATCTGACAAGGATGTTAATGCAACAACTGTCAGTAGAATATGGTAATGTTGACACTTACTGTGGTCGACATTATAATACTATCTTCATGCCATAGCACACCTCTTAGCTCTAGGATAGAACCCTAGGAGAGAACAGGATAGCCGGAAAATAGATAGGACAGAGGAGTCGTAAGAGAGACACAGGCAAGGGGGCAGAGTCAGACAGAAGAAGTCAGAGGAGAGACAAGGGACAGAGCAGGATAGAATAGCTGAAGTTGACAGAGAGGCAAATGGGCAGAGCCAAATGAAGAAGTCATACCTTACTGTTACTGTCACAAGAGTGACCAATTCAAAATTATCAGTAATACAGCCGAACCATTAGATCAGCTGGCTCAGTGTCAAAAGGGTTATAAAATAGAAATATATTATGTCATATTGACATGGTATTCCTTCATATCGCCGACATAAAAAAAATCTAATCTAAAAACAAATTTGTTTAAATTAAAAATCTAACCTAAAACCAAATTTTTTTAAATAAAACAATTAAATTCTTTACCTTGTCCCTTCTCTTGTGTCTCTTCGCCACTGTTCTCCTGTATCTGTCTTTACGCTCTGTCTTCTCCCTGTGTTTTTCTTTTTCTCTTCCTTTTAGTCATTCCAACCCTCTTCCTTTAGTGCCAGAAGGTTAACTGTTGACTTTCCAACCATCCCTGTGGCAAAATGCACAATTACCTGTTATACAAGTTACTTTGAATTACAGTCTTGAACTTGGCTACCAGTTACCTGCATGTTGTTATCGCATTATTGTATATAAATGCTTGTCAGCATGCCTCTTATTCCTGAGACTACCCTAAGAATATGATAATTGGGGGCAAGGGGGGGTGTAGGTTTAGAGAAAAAGTACTTTACTGTTAGGGTAGTTGAGGGTCAAAAAGGGTTTACAGTCAGTATAGTTTAAAAAAAACAGACCGTTTGGACCGTGTGGCTTTTATTTGCTGCCACTTTCTATGTTTCTATGATCAGCCTGTACAATTCTAATTATTTAACAAATCAAAATTTGCACTTTACTGAGGCACTCTATCAGTAGATTACATTACTTAGTTTACTAGCCTAGGACCTGATTCACAGTTAGGATAGAAATTGCGTACTTGCCTAAAAATACGCATTGCAATTATACGAAAGTGTGATTCAAGTTTAGCAGTGGCTGGAGTTAACCACAACCACATCCACGTGCGTGTTTTTCTATGTGTAAGTATGCCGTACGTAGAAATGTTAAGTGTCTAGTATATGGCCCTTGAATCGTGCATGAATTTGAGGACTTATTTTTAGTAGAGATTCATACAAACATTTAACAACGCATACATTGCTGTTTTACTAAACTAACATGCCTTTGTATTTTTTTTTACTATAAATTAATTGTTTGAAGAAGTGATACTTGAAGACAACTCTAACTATGCCATCAGCAACCCCCCCAAAAAATTGAATAGATACAAGCAAAATATAGAATCCTGGAAAAGGGTTTTGCTAGCCATGATTGTTTTACACAACTTTTACACAACTATGTTTAAAATGTTTTAATACTTTTTTTTTTATCATTTAAAAAAAATAAAAATATTTATTCTTAGATTATTACCAATGTAACATAAATTACAATACAACAGAAATTATGCATACTGGTTTAAATAAGTCAAACATACAAAACATTAATACAAGATTGAGTTAAGAGTCTTGTAAAAAAAAAATCTTTAAAAAATGTAAAAGTTTATTTATATTAAAGTTTGTTTATTTTAAGAATTTTTTTTTTTAAATGTAAGATTATTCCTATATGGAAAGCAAACACAAATAAATTAATAAAAAGGCTATCTTTACACTATAGAAAATATTGTACAAATAACAAAAAAAAAATTGCTTTAATTAGGTGAGCCTTATGTGTGTTAATTAAATGCACACATGCATTGATTAAAATTACACAACAGCTGATGACTGTGTGCAGTGTGTATGGACACATGGACTTTCATATAGCGTAACAGACTTTGTCAACTTGCGAGTGGTCAAGGGCTACCTTAACTTTTCCTGTGCGTATGTTCTTTTATGCAAGGCTTTCCTGCTTGTGAATCAGTCCTAACTCTGTTGGAACGCCCATACTGTACATTACTAACCCATGTGCAGCTCATTAGCATTAAATGTCTTGCCCCTCTAGCCACGTATGCGGGACTCATCCCGTGCCGATGCATGCATCAGTCCTAAGTCTGACGTCTGTGTGTGTAAATCAGTCGGCCAGGGTTTACGTGGGTATATTTGGGCATGCGCAGTTTAACTGATCGTAAAAATCTGCACGTAGATTGCACACTTAATTAAGTGTAAATACGGTTCCTTATCTCCAGACCAAAGTACTGTATATCAGCATTCTTTTGAATTCAGTTTCAATCTTCACATATACTTTTTTAGTAACATTACTTGCACATGTATGCTGTTTGAGGCTAATTAGAATTTTAATACTTTGGGGAACATGGAATATTTGTAATCCTTTTTGCAGTTAGAATTTGTGTAATGATCATATACTGTATGTAATAGATACCTTGGGAGTTAATAAGGTTGTGCATATTTTGAAAATGATCTAATTTATTACTGAGATTAAATAATTATGATCTATCTATCTATCTATCTATCTATCTATCTATCTATCTATCTATCTATCTATCTATCAAAACCATTTTAAATAGCAAATGTTAGCTAATGAAATAATGTCTAAAGTTAGTTAAATACGCTGACATTTAAATACATTATACAAATGCAAGTAAGCAAAAAGAATTGGAATTGAAAGGCTTATTCTGGGAGCACATTAAATAATATTTTTAAATATTAAACTCTATAGGACAAATAACAGGGCATTATTTTCCTAACAGCATTGTAGTTATGATGCTGAGCAGTTGCAGTTTCTTTAAAGATTATATCCACGCTGCTCTCCACTGCTTGTGTGTTCCAATCATAGTTACTGGTCATGCAAGGTGCAGAAAATATTTAATGAACTATCAGTGGGGTGCAAGAATAAATAATTAATATCATTGTGTGACATGTCACTCTATCAGGAGTACAGTAGTCACTAATACAAATCATGTACACTATAATTAAGCTAAATACGCATTTTATAAGGAAGTATGTCACAAATAATCTAGAGAACGAACAAAAGATGGAAATTCTTGCTGTTCTCATGAACTTCTATCACACAGTCTTCTCAAAAATGTTTTTCTATTAGACAATATTATAAAAGATAGATTTAATTTTTGTGTTTTTGTTTCAGAGCGTGGGACTCAAGAGTCCAATTAGTGTTTAATCATTTGGCTGCATGCCTTTATAAGCCATAGTAGATTAATAACAATTTATTTTGTTTAAACTTTTATTTTGGTAAAACAAATGTACCTTTTTTTATACAGGCACAAGTGTTAAAATGTATTATCAAAAAAATATATTTTTTCATTTAATTAGTCATTCTTATCCTATATTTCTCTACCATTTTATGCAATATACAAAAGCTTTGTTTTTTATAATATATTTTAGAAATATACGAGGAAAAGGTTTTATCAGTACCAAATAAATATAAAGAAAAGTATAGCAATTGCCTGAGGGCAACCATCCTGAACTATATTACTGAATATTCCACATAGAAATGTCATATTTAAACAAAACAATTAGTTCTATTTTTATGATAAAAAAGGTGTTTTACAAAGAATACACTAAGAAATATGCAATGCTTACTTCTGCATACATACAATACATTTACTTAAGCTATTCATTAAAACATGCGACACTGAAAAAGTAGGTACCATAAAGTAGCTACTGGAGAGAGAAATGTGTAAGAGGTGTGAGAGGATGGACTCAGGCACCATAGCAGCAAGGCAGGACACAAATCTTGTTGGGAGGACAGACTTGTGTGGGCCTCAGTGTAACTGTCAGGTTTAATACAGTGTGTTCAACACTGCTTATAAATACATTACCAGCAACAAAAGACAGACTGAGTGAGATGAAGAATAAAAGAAGGGTGCACTCATAGAATAATGCCTTATACTTTCAAATGGTTTCCGTGTTTATAGTGATGAAACATGTCTGTGCGACAACATTAAACACTATCTTTTCAACTCACAAAGAGATTGTCCTTTGAGGCAGCAGTTCTTCAGACATTGGTGACTCCTTGAGTAATGCCAGATGTTATGAAATCTATGACTCATTATTATACACTCTTGTTCGAATATTTTAATGCGGTCAGCAATTTTTCGATGCTCTATAAGGCACTTTTTGTTTTGATTACCCATATGATATATATGAGAGTCTACGCAAACATTTTAAAATGGAAGCAACTGAAAAATGTAAACAGTTAGCTATATTAAGATATAATACTTGAACAGGTTTATTAGTCATTGCAGACAGGGCATTAGAACAAAATTTAGAACTTTACCTTGCCTCAGTTCTTTTACATCCTTAGTTTCTTTTGGCTCTTATATAT
>WWET01000823.1:482455-508276 GCA_011038615.1 Limnodynastes dumerilii
ATATGAAACCTATTTTATGAAATAGAACTTGGTATCGTATGCCTGGAAATCCATCCAGCAGGGTGGCTCTTCCCCTCCGCCCACCTAAACTCCGTAATGTGGGTGGGGCGAGCATTTAACTTTTACAGTAGGGGTGAGTTTAAGTACTTGTGGATTGGTGGTTATACCATGGTTGCCTTCTTTAGAAAAATCATTTCAGGGAGAAAAGTAAGAAGCATGTGTCATCTGGGGGCGGTCCCTGCATCATCAGGGTCAGTCCCTGCATCATCGGGGCTTGCGTATGGGTGTCCTGCAACATATCCAGCCCCCCTCAGTATTCCCTATTATGTGCCTCCAGCTCCCCTCAGTATCACCCATGTTTCTCCAGCCCCCCTTAGTACTCCCCAGAATATTTTGTCAGCACCCCTCAGTATTCCCCAGCATATTTTGTTAGCCCCACTCAGTATTCCCCAACATATTGTTTCAGCTCCACTCGGTATTCCCCAGCATATTGTGTCAGCCCCACTTAGTATTCCCCAGCATATTTTGTCAGCCCTCCTCAGTATTTCCCAGATTTTTCCATTCCCCCCTCAGTATTCCCCAGCATATTTTGTCAGCCCCACTCAGTATTCCCCAGCATAGTGTGTCAGCCCCACTCAGTATTGCCCAGGACAGTGTGTCAGCCCCACTCAGTATCCCATAGCAAAGTGTGTCAGCCCCACTCAGTATTCCCCAGTATAGTGTGTCAGCCCCACTCAGTATTTCCCAGCATATTATGTCAGCCCCACTCAGTGTTCCCCAGCATAGTGTGTCAGCCCTCTTCAATTTCTCCAATCATATTTTCCCAGCATATTTCTTCAGCCACTCTACATTATACTTACCTTTTTCTCCCTCTTTCCTTCCTTCTCCGCAGCGGTCTTCTGAATTCACTCTGACTTGCCCTCCTAGCTCTGCAATGGCCGGCGTTCTCTAGAAGGCACGTCCTATCGTCACGCCCTCCATCGCGTCCTCCCGCATCCCACGCTTGCGCAGTGGGTTTTTTTTTTGTGCAGATCTTGTTTGCGGGAGAAAGGGTTGCTCTCCCAGGAGTCCGGGGAGTCTCCCTGACATTCTGGGAGAGTCGGCAAGTATGGGTCATACGGACCACTGATCTGCACAGGAGACTTTAGGTAGGATTATGGCAGTTTAAGTGAGAGGGGAGTGACTGGGAAGCTCACTTTCCTCTTCTCTGTGGACTGCCCCTGTGCATACAGAAAACACAGAGAGTTCTGAAGCTGGCCCATAGCTTTACTTTCATTATATTCCTTATTCTTAGTAACTGTTGGAACATTTATAATGTATATAGTAGCCTTTTCACACTGAGTACAATATTAAAGCCCAATACTTAAGCACAAAAAACTGCTCTAGCCAGAAGGTTAATAAATGCTCAAATTAGAATTGCTGAACAGGGTCTACCTACAAATAAAGAATAAATTCAGGGTGAAATCTAAGTGACCTTATGGTGAAATGATTGGAATCATCCAAACCATAATAGAGAATACTGAGACACGATTGACAGAGAAAAATGCATCTTCCTTGAACTGTTTGAGCTGTCTGTCTATACATAATACATTTCTCTGTAGCTGTGGCATATAATCAGTGATTTTTTTTATGAAAAAGGCATACAGGGCAAAGAGCCTAGACACATCAGGACAAGATTGTCACTAAACCCTTACTATTCATTCCCAGAAAGAAAAAGAGTGGCCGATTCATCATCGGAACAAACTAAAATGACTAAAATGTCATGTCAATTAATTTTATTAAGGTCGGGGTGCATGAAATGAGCAAGTGCACCAAAACATTTTACTGCAACAGACTTTCTGATTGTAGACACAGAGCCTGCAACTAATTAAGAGTACAATCCAGATGCAAACACAACTGCAGCTCTAAATTAGTATAAAAATAAGGCATTTTGGTGTACAGACATTGTACATCAAAGCACAATGCAGCTAGGAGGACTGGAAAGAGGAAGGAATTGGCATGGCATGCTATGCTAGGGGGGTCTTGTACCACCCAGTGCTTTGTGTAGCATTCTAGCAAAAAGGTTTGTGATGTCTTTTAAATACTACTGTAAGCACTCAGCATTTGTGCTGATTCAAATATTATGCTACATACACTATAACAAACATTTTATTAAATTAAGCCTTTTATAAAACATATTTACATTGTTTATTTACATATAAAATGAACACTGTGCACATTTTGTGACTGATTTGACATGGTCCTGTATGCCCAGCCAATCATTTATGCCCCTTTTATATCATATGTCCAGTCATCTTTGCCTGTCCCTTGTATATTGTGTGTCCAGACATTCATGTCTGCCCCTTGTATATAATGTGTCCAATCATCATTGTCTGCCCCTTTTATATGCCCAGCCTTCCATTTCTTATCTTTTATATGCCCATCTATGCATATGCTCAGCCATCCATGTATCTGCCCATTTTATTTACCCAGCCATCGATGTGTCTTGCTCTTTTATTTGTCCAGCCATAAATATGCCCAACCATCCATGTCTGTCCCTTTTATATGCTCAGCTATCTATGTCTGCCCCTTTTATATGCCCAGCCATCCATTTCTGTCCCTTGTATATCCTATCATATTCATTTGCCCAGCCATCCATATGCCCAGTAATCTATGGGTCTTCTTATATGCCCATCCATGTCTGCCCATTTTATGTTCCCAACCATTTATATGCCAAGCCATGCATGTGTCTGCCCCTTTTATTTGCTGACCCATCCATATGCCCAGTCATGTCTGCCCCTTTTATATTTGCAACCATCTATGTCTGCCCCTTTTATATGTTCAGCTACCCATTTATGCTCCTTTCATATGACCATCCATCCATATGCCTAGCAATCAACATGTCTGTCCTTTTATATGCTCCACGATTCATTTCTGCCCCTTTTATATTACCAGTAATCCATATGCCTAGCATTCAACATGTCTGCCCCTTTATATGCCCAGCCATCCATATGCCCAGCAATCCACGGGTTTGCCTCTTTATATGTTCAGCCATCCATGTGTCTGTCCATTTTATTTGCCCAGCCATCTATATGCCAAGCCATCCATGTTCTTTAATTAATACCTATGCTATGTTTCATTTACCTTGATGTCCTTACCAGGGCTCGAAGTGAGGGGGGGTATACGGGGGTATGCCATACCGTCACTTCTCCCACTGATTACATTGAAAAGCTGTAAATCTCCATTCACTTCTAATATTTATTTATTTTCATACCGCCACTTCTAAAAGTCCATACCGCCACTTCAAAATTTCCACTTCGACCACTGGTCCTTACCTTGATTAGCTGATGTCTTCTCCATTCTTATTACACCTTCCTCCTGATCTCTGTCTGCAGCTTGGATGACCACATAATGAAACCATGTCTATTCACATAAAGAGTATTAGCCTTGTATAACTAATACCTTTATGTAAAAGACTTCATCACGGATATCACAGCGGTGCATGGGGTAAATTTTGTAATGAAATAAAAAAAAAAAATTTGTCCTAATCTTTTGGGTAAAATTGTGGGTGGGACAGTGGGACAGGCAGCTGAAGACAGTTGGGAATGTCCCACTGGAGTTGGGACAGTTTTGAGATTTGTGGACGCAGCTACTTTCCACAGGTATCCAAGTAGTTATGGGGGTTATGCTTGTGTGAGTGCAGATAATGAGATTGTACTGATACTATAGTCATGAATTAAAATAGCTTTTAAATAAAATCAGATTATATTTTTTCTTTTTTTTGGTTTGAAAACCAAAACGCAGCACAACACAGAAGCAGCTTTCTGATAACCTTAGTGATGCATTCGGAAGGTTAAATGCTAATATTATGACCTATTGGCCCTCAGCAGGTTCCTGTACTTAGACATGCCCTGTGACTGGCATAAATATTTATCTGTAAAGTTGTGCACATTTACTGCTGTGTCTGGGACTGGATTGAGTTCTAATGCAGGAGTACACCCTTACTGTACATTGACTACATCACTGCACCCCTTCCATCCTACAAAACACCCCTCCAAATCTAAGTGGACGCTGCGGAGTTGCATTCGAGTCTGGATTGTTGTTATTACCTGCGTATTTGTGCTGGGCATGTGCACTATGAAATAAAGCAAAGATTTAGCAAAAGCCTAAGTTACAGTTCACAAAATAAGGGAACTGGTTCTAGGTAACAACATTTGTACTTGGGTCGAAAAATATTTGGAAAATAGGGAACAGACAGTTGTGATAAATTGATCAATTTCTAATTGGTCAACAATTTTAAGTAGTATACCTCAAGGTTCTTTGTTGGGTCCTCTCCATTTTAATATATTTATTAATGACCTTGTTGATAGTTCAGAGGGCAAAGTTTCAATTTTTTCAGATGAGACTATGTAAGACTATGTAAGGTAAGGTAGGATTGGTTGGCCAAATGAAAGAAGAGGTTTAACATAGATAAATGTAAAATTATGCATTTAGGAATCAAAAACAAGCATGCAATCTATAAATTAAATGGGGTAAATTTAGGAAAATCTTTAACGGAGATAGATTTGGGAGTGCTTGTGGACAATAAACTTAACAATAGTGCTCAATGTCAAGCAGAAGCTGCAAGGACCAATAAGTTATTGGCATGCATAGATGCAAGGGAAGACAGTGGACTGGGTTACATGCGTAGTAGGTTAATTACACAATCTATGTACCACTTAGGTATGTAGATTAACTATGTGCGGTCGTTAAAAAAACGCACGTAGTTATTTAAATAAGAATAGGCATAACATGGCAGCCTCAAGCCATTTTTGGTGACCTCCATTGCTATTTTCCTTCTTAAGATGATGTCCTATGGCACTCTTGGCATTAGGATCCTAAAAATGGAGGCAGGTTGCGAGACAGGACGGGGGTGTTAGGTGCGGATCTGGCCGGATCTGTCATTTTGCCACTATATAAATCATCAGATAGGCCTCATTTTGAATATGTTGTTCAATTCCTGTCACTAATCCATAAAAAAGACATTTTGGAACCAATGGTCGAAGTGGAAATTTAGAAGTGGTGGTATGGAGATTTAAAAGTGGCGGTATGGAGATTTAGAAGTGGTGGTATGGAGATTTAGAAGTGGCAGTATGAAGATTTAGAAGTGGCGGTATGGAGATTTACAAATGGGGTTATGGAAATTTAGAAGTGGTGGTATGAAGATTTAGAAGTGGCGGTATGGTGATTTAGAAGTGGTAGTATGGAGATTTAGAAGTGGCGGTATGGAGATTTAGAAGTGGCAGTATGGAGATTTAGAAGTGGCAGTATGGAGATTTAGAAGTGGCGGTATGGAGATTTAGAAATGGGGTTATGGAGATTTAGAAGTGGCGGTATGGAGAATTAGAAGTGGCGGTATGGAGATTTAGAAGTGGGGTTATGGAAATTTAGAAGTGGTGGTATGGAGATTTAGAAGTGGCGGTATGAAGATTTAGAAGTGGCGGTATGGAGATTTAGAAGTGGCGGTAAGAAGATTTAAAAGTGGCGGTATTGAGATTCAGAAGTGGGGTTATGGAAATTTAGAATTGGCCATTTGGACATTTAGAAGTGGCGGTATGGAGATTTAGAAGTGGTGGTATGGAGATTTAGAAGTGGCGGTATGGAGATTTAGAAGTGGCGGTAAGAAGATTTAAAAGTAGCGGTATTGAGATTCAGAAGTGGGGTTATGGAAATTTAGAATTGGCCGTTTGGACATTTAGAAGTGGCGTTATGGAGATTTAGAAGTGGCGGTATGAAGATTTAGAAGTGGTGGTGGTATGGAGATTTAGAAGTGGCGTTATGGAGATTTAGAAGTGGCGGTATGAAGATTTAAAAGTGGTGGTATGGAGATTTAGAAGTGGTTTTATGGAAATTTAGAAGTTTCCGTATGGAAATTTAGAAGTGGCAGTATGGAGATTTAGAAGTGGCAGTATGAAGATTTAGAAGTGGTGGTATGGAGATTTAGAAGTGGCGATATGAAGATTTAAAAGTGGCGGTATTGAGATTCAGAAGTGGGGTTATGGAAATTTAGAATTGGCCGTTTGGACATTTAGAAGTGGTGGTATGGAGATTTAGAATGGCGGTATGAAGATTTAGAAGTGGCGGTATGGAGATTTAGAAGTGGTTTTATGGAAATTTAGAAGTTTCCGTATGGAAATTTAGAAGTGGCGGTATGGAGATTCAGAAGTGGCAGTGTGAAGATTTAAAGGTTGCGGTATGGAGATTTAGAAGTGGCGGTATAGAGATTGAAAAGTGGCGGTATGGAGATTTAGTAGTGGTGGTATGAAGATTTAGAAATGGCGGTATGGAGATTTAGAAGTGGGGTTATGGAAATTTAGAAGTGGCCGTATGGACATTTAGAAGTGGCAGTGTGGAAAGCTAAAACTAAGTGAATGTAGATATATAACAGTAACAGTAGGGCATACACCCATATACCATGCCACTATGAGACCTGTTTAGAACTAGAAAGTGTTCAGAGAAGAGTGACAAAATGAATAAAGGGTATGGAGTCATTGAGCTATGAGGAAAGACTAGCCACTTCAGAATAGGGGTGTCTTAGAGGAGATATGGGGCTGTGTTCACAGATCCCTTAGTTAAAGGTACGCAATTATACACACGTACGTTGCAAGGCAACACCCATTACACTCCCTTCACACGGATGGGTTTTCCGTGACTTACGCCTCCATAGGGCACCCTTATCTCTACATGTGCATTTACGTGCGTATAATACTTATGTACGTGCGTATGTAACTAACCGCACCCTCAAATGGTCATTTAAATTGCTCCCACCCCCCCCCCCCTCACTTTTCTTTATTTTATTGTCNNNNCCACTTTTTCACGTAACTTTGTCTGTACGGATTTCAACCACGCCCCTCCGCATGTATTTCCCCGAGTGAGACTTCCATGCGTAAATTCAACGTAAATCAAGTTACTACACGTGCACAGTTACTCCGATCCTAAAAACAGGCACGGAACTCCGCGCGAAAACGTACCTGTGAATACGGTCCATGATTATTATATACAAACACATTAACGGTCAATACAGAAAACTTTCATGGGAACTTTTTACCCCAAGGACTGTAAAAAGAACACACAGTCACTCACTAAGGTTAGAGGAGAGGAAGTTTCACAACCAGCAAAGGAAAGGGTTCTTTACAGTAAGGGCAGTCAAGATGAAAGGATAGTAGTGGATCCTGAGAGTAATAGGATGGCCATCTTGGGTCAGAAGGGATTTTTCCAGATTGAAACAGATTGTAGGTTGCTTTATCTGGATAAATTTCAATTATAAGGTAGGGATTGTAGCAGATCCATAATAGGTTGAACTTGATAAACTGGTGTCTTTTTTCAACCTCACTATATCTGTATCTGATTTTTGCATTCTGATATGCTCATGTGTCCGAGCTACATGATTGGAGTTTTATCTGTTCTATCCAGACTTCTGACATATTCTTGCAGGTTGTAGGGTTGCGCTTGTAAGTGGGTATTAAAATTTACAGTATAGACCTGCTAATGGACTGCATTTGCATTATTAGGATACCTTAATTAAGGATATAGGTTCAGGAACTCTTACCATGGATCCAAGTCAATGTTTTTAAAAAGTAATTTATTTAAAGCAATTGTATATACTGATCTTTGTATCACAAATAAAAAAAACACTGTATTTAATGTGGTCATTTGTTGTGACACAATTTTAACTAACATTTTTATGTTAATACTATAGAATTTTATTAAAAAAAAATATAATATATGCAGATTTTAATCGACTGGTCAAATGCCCTCCTAGTCAAAATGTTAGTGTGAGTCAGCTACAATGTCTGTGAGTGGTTTATTCAGAGTGTGCACATTACAGGAATATTAAAAGGCCATTATATTCTTTGGCTCTGCTAATAGCTTGCAAGAGAAAGGGGATGAAGTAAGGATAAGTTAATGAAATATTCATTATTGATTTACTTTTTATGTTTTCACAGACAAAATTGCCCAAGGAAGATATATTGATTTCTGCTTATATGAAGTGAACAGTAACAATTTACTTATTAAATTAGTGGAAAAGGCCCTGAGAGCCATACAGTAACTTTTTTTTTATACACAGTTACAGAATGTTAAGTGTTCTGAATTACCATTTTAGTGATTATTCTATTTGTATAACGGGAAACTACCTACATATTGTACAAGTGAAAGACATTGTATTACACTCTGTACATAATATTCTAGTGTTAGATTATATAGGTCTAAACTGAAACATTAATAATTAATTTTGTTTTTATCATACAGTTTAAAACAAAGAAAGTAGTTAACAACAATTTGCAAATGCCAATGCAATAACCTATTTAGAAAAAGTTAAGATTAATTTTTAATATATCTGAGAAGCGTTCAAATATTAATGGATCATAAAAGTATTTTTATTTAGTTAACTTTTTCAACCCCTAACTTTTTCATGCACTTGTAGGGGATCATGCATCTAACGGTTTGCATGTATTTGCCATTTTTAAAGGAAGAAAAGGGAAAACAATTTGTAAACATGATATGGATTTCTTAAATATGGCTCACAGAACCCTCTATTAGTGCATGGTTTCCAGCATCTGTGAATGTTAGGAATACCTGCGGCTAGGTACAAGGAATGCAGAAGCCAATATGAAAGAAAGAGGTTTATTGCAGGTAACAGATTCCAGGTAATACACAGGTGAACAAAACAAATATCAGGCAGACCGCATATACGCAATCTATGTGTCGATACGATACGTGGATTACGTACAATAACTACTACGCATGCGCAGTAGCTATCTTTCAGCAAATTACGGCCGTCTGTGGAAGACGCCCGTAGTTCTGGATCCGGGCCAATGTTAGGGTGTGACGCACAGTAGCACCAGGATGCGAATTCTACCATCGGGTGGTCTTCGCCATTGCCCCTGATGGTGGGGATGGGCTTTGCTGCGCCCCAAGTAGTAGGTCGCTACCCCTGGAGTACCTGTGCATAGAAATGGTATATAAGGCACCCTAGTGCAGAAAGAATACAAAATACAGCCACTCAGACCAATCAGCCAATGACAAGGGAAAATATGGTAGGACAAGACAGTGCCGGTACTATGTACCGGAGAAGGGGTAACTGTAAGGAAACAGAAGACACTGGGGTAGAGCCAGAACTCCGCTTGCAATCCGTTTACTGGCGTAGCGTATTTACGCGTGCGTACCTTCTATACACTCCCCTTGGCACACCCCTTGAATGTACGTATTTTGTCCGAGTTCCGTTTTCCAAACCCTGCCTTAACTTTTGCCCACATAACCGATGTCATCCGCACACGTACGGATGTGCAACACGTATTTACGCAGATAAGCAAAACCATACTGTACACTTTAAATACAAACCCCCGCCTACATAGCGTATTTCAGACGTATATTTGACACACGTAAAATTGGAACGCCCACACGTACAGATTTATGCGAAAAATACGTAAATGGGTCATACGTTCACATTTACGCTACGTTACGGAGCGTATTTTCTATGGTGCGCATGCGCAGTTCTTACCAAAACGCGATTTTACGTGTCCAACACGTAAATTCGCTCACAAGCGTTGTTCTGGATCTGCCCCACTGTGCCATAGGTAGATACAGAAAGAGCTGGTACTATGTACCATTAGGCAATGCAGGATTGCAGAGACACAGTGTGCCGTAGGGAAGTATAGCAAGAGCTGTTACTATGTACCATAAGGTAATGCAGGATTGCAGAGTCACAGTGCGCCGGAGGTAAGAAGAGAAAGAGTTGGTACTATGTACCATAGGGTAATGCAGGATTGCAGAGACACACACTGTGTGCCGTAGGGAAGTATAGAAAGAGCTGGTACTATGTACCGGAGAAGGGGTAACTGTAAGGAAACAGAAGACACTGTGCCGTAGGTAGATACAGAAAGGGTTGGTACTACCGTAGGGTAATGCAGGATTGCAGAGACACAGTGTGCCGGAGGTAAGTATAGAAAGAGCTGGTACTATGGGCTGATCCAGACCTACGCTGGCTGGCGTTAAAACATCAATGAAAGCGCCCCAGACTGTACCAGAAAAACACATGTCAATCTATTTGACTTGTGTTTTTCTGTTTCCCAAATGCAAGTGCACCATGTCTGGAATGCTTAGCATGGCTGCGCTGATAGAACTACAAAGCTCAGCATTGCTGAGTCTTATAGTAATATCAGCGTCAGCATGTTAAGCCTTCTAAACATGCTGCGCTGTCTCCGGTACAGAAAAAAATACATAAAAAACATACCCAAATACATGAACATACATGTGTGGCTAAAGCATACATTTACATTGCATAATAATGCCCCCTGCTGTGTACAATTACCCCCGGTGGCCACCCTGTTTTATACTAAATGTGTAGTAATGTACTGTGTGTTGCATAAATTAAATAAAAAATTTTCAGACTCACCGTTTAGCTGTCATCATTCTTGCGACGAGTTGCTTGTAGTTTCTTGAAGTTTCTTGTTTCTATGTAGGTCATCTTCTCCAGATTGAAGAATCTTGTCCAGTTGATTGAAGATGCTGATCCGGTCCTCTCTTCTGCTCTTCGGCCTCTTCTGGCACTTGCCCCGGCGACAGGCTCCTACATTACTACACATTTAGTTTAAAACAGGATGACCACCCTTATTTTTGCTTGGATTTGCCAGACACAAACTACTGAAAAAGAAGTATCATCTGAAAGAGGGGGATATCATTTAAAAAAAAATTTTATAGTGTTTTTGGAGTCAACATGGGTCTTAAAATCTCCCTCCCCATGGACATCTTTAAATTTTATGCAACTTAAATTGTTATTTGCTGGTGATCACAAATATTGCCATTCACTTGCTTTTATACCTATAAAAATATAAAGCCTATTATGGCATAATCAATATTAAAATGTGAAAGAGAAAGAAGGTGGTGGTGATGGTGGGGGTGGAGTAATTAAAGCTGTATCATCTATCTATCTAGCGGTCCATCCATCTATCTATCTATCTGTCTGTCTGTCTGTCTGCCTGCCTGCCTGTCTGTCTGTCTGTCTGTCTGTCTGTCTGTCTGTCTGTCTGTCTGTCTGTCTGTCTGTCTATCTATCTATCTATCTATCTATCTATCTATCTATCTATCTATCTATCTATCTATCTATCTACCATGCATACAAACATTTCAGTGTCAAAACAGTTCACACTATTTAGTTTCTAAATTGGGAAACTGAGTACAAGTTGCTGTGTCATGTGTCTTAAAATAGAGATCTGGAAAAACTCTACTAAGCTGCTGAGCTTTGCTTGTCTTATAATTACGTAAAGCATTATGAAAGGAACAGATTACGAATGCTAACTTTTTTTTTTTTTATTATTGCCTTTCATTTGGGAATGACTGAGAATAGCTGCAATGAATGATGTACAGAAAGATGTGTAAGGAAAATTATGTACTGTGACTAATACAACAAATTCAATATCAAGGAATATGTTCAGCTCTGCTGCTCTCAATATTTATTTTTCAGTAAAATATCATTTCAATATTTAGTTTGACAGTTTGTGGGTTGTATTTTGCTTTTGGAGAACTCCGATTCAGTTGGTTGGTTGGTATGCATTCTAGCATCGCTATGATCTTTTTATTTTTGTTCTTTATTTCATACCAGAAATGAAATATTAAGCATTTACTTTATGATGAAGTTATCAGACAGCAACAAAATTTGCTTGTGAAGATACAGGTCCTTCATATCACTCAGACACGGAGTATATGGAAATCCAACCAGGTTTATTACAAAACATTAGAGTAATAGCATAAAATGAAGCCCAGCACAGCACACAATAACAAGTCCAACAGTGATGGAAACAAGTTCAAGTAAATCTAAGGGTAAAAGTTCCACAATGAACACCTGGCAGAAAATCACCTCTTAGCCCAGTATAGTCCAGAACAGCAGCAGGACGGGCTGAAGATTAGACTCCAACACCAATGTCCCTCAAAGTTCCAACTGCCTGTGTCCCATCAAATTCACCCTTTTCCATGGTTACAATTCCCAGGCATTGGCCCAATGCCTGGGAATTGTAACCATGGAAAAGGGTGAAGGGGCTGGGTAGCCTGGGGAAGGAGGATTGGTCTGAGGGCATCCGGGGGACCTAAGGGTTTGAGTGTACATCTTGGAAGTCTCCCTGCTCTGATGTTGCCAAGAAGTCTGCATTAGGTCTGGGCA
Source organism: Limnodynastes dumerilii (assembly GCA_011038615.1). Lineage (NCBI taxonomy): Eukaryota > Metazoa > Chordata > Amphibia > Anura > Limnodynastidae > Limnodynastes > Limnodynastes dumerilii. The sequence continues at coordinate 494,631 of WWET01000823.1, forward strand.
AACCCTTTTGTGATAACCGAGTGATATGGTAGAAGTTAAGAATTGCGGAGGTGAAATAGTGTGAGAAAAACTTAGAGTAATTCACACCAAATTAGCTAATTAACTTTTGTTTTAATTATGAATATTTGCTTTGCTTTAAATAAGCAGAAAACTTTAATTTGCACACAATAACATCAGAATATATATGAATTCAATATTCAAAATACAATATGTTACAAATTCATCCAGGGAAAAGATTTCTTTACAATATAACAAATAATTTTGTAACTTGCAAATTCAAGAGCAAAACACAAGAATTTTACAAATAAAGCTTATGATCCTCCTCTACCTTAATTACGATGTTTTAACTAATGATTTTAAAGATTACCATTAAATTATTACAATCAGAAACTAAGCACAGTGAAACGATTTATATATATTGATGTCACGTCTGGCTGACACACATAAAGGAAACGGGGAGGAGGAAGCTGGGACCCAGCCAGCGCACCTTGCCGGCGCCTGAAGGTGAATATATATATATATATATATATATATATATATATAGCGAACAAGGGTCTCAAAAATCAGGGACCATAGCCAGTACAAGTAGGGGGAATAGAAGACAACCACAGGCAAAGGTAAAGAAAAACAAGTTTAATCCAATAATCCCAATAATAAATAGTATTGACAAAGTCCAGTGCGCTCTCCTAAATGTCCACAATATAATCACCAGTAACAGCAAAAAGGCATATAAGATTTTCCAGCACTAGATCCTTCGTATATATGGGTAAACAAAGAACCGCGTCTTCCCCTTCAAATAGACTCCTCTTCCTCGGTCCACAAAACATCTATTGCAAAATAGAAAACAGGGGGCGCTTCATAGTGCAGATCAATAAAGTTTTATTCAAAACACAGCTAAAAATACACAAGTAATGCAAGTAGATGGCGTTGTACCTTCAGAATCTCTCTACTCGAGAGTGAAGGTTCAACAGCATATATTAAAAGCACGGGCAAGTCTGCTACACTGTCAGAGTGAATCTCACGTGTCTCCAACGCGTCCTCGTCTCCACGTGCTATCAGTACCCAGGTCCGCCTCTACGCGTTTCGTCACACATACGTGACTTCATCAGGAGGTAATGAAGTGATGAAGTCACGTATGTGTGACGAAACGCGTAGAGGCGGACCTGGGTACTGATAGCACGTGGAGACGAGGACGCGCTGGAGACACATGAGACTAACTCTGACAGTGTAGCAGACTTGCCTGTGCTTTTAATATATGCTGTTGAACCTTCACTCTAGAGTAGAGAGATTCTGAAGGTGAAACGCCATCTACTTGCATTACATGTGTGTTTTTAATTGTGTTTGAAGAAAACATTTTTGATCTGCACTATGAAGTGCCCCCTGTTTTCTACTTTGCACTAGATTAACACCTTATCCCATCTGCTGATACCTTCTCATACACTGTCACTGCCACCTCTCCCGAACTGCTTTGTTAATACCTCCTCATCTACCGTTACTGACTGATATACTATGATGTCACCTCCTCAATCATCTCCTCGTTAAACGTCACTGCCACCTTTCCTAATCTGCTCTGCCAATCTCGGAACCACTGACGCTTTCTCAAAATTGCCCTTTCATACTCCGGTACAATCTCCTATTCCTTCCTTATTAACAGCTCCTCCTCAAAACACCTCCGGTCTATTTCTAGCCGTCCGTTCCGCTCACCACCACCGCTACTACCAACTGTCACACAACGGTCCTTCCTCACACGTCACCTTTACTCAAGATCTTTCTAGAAGACCTCCCTCGTGCTACCAATCCCATCTTCAACAGCTGACTGTTGCCTAGCAACATCCCTCACGCCAACCTGTGCTCAAACCTGAGCACAAGACTTATGCTCTTTGCATAGTCTCACAACGGCATGAAAGCAGCACCATTAAAGCTAGTTACAGAATGTGCACCCCACTCCTACAACCCCCCAGTGGTACCACACTTTGATGGAGATAATCTTTGCCCCCTTGTAGATATCCAATAGGGGGCAGACACTCCCAGGATTAACCTTTGGCAGTCATTTGTGATGTCACTCACCTCTAGTTTCCTGTAGAGGGAGAAGGTGGGAAATAGATACACTCAAAGTCCTCCTCATTTCTTCCTGTTGTCTGTAGGGATGCATAACCATATATGGACTTTCTGCAGAGAGGGGAGGGGGGGTGAGATCAATGCAGATACAGCCTCCCCCCTCATCAATATTCTGTAATTAGGCTTAGCTCTAATATATCACACATTAAACATTACACCCCCCAATAACTACATAACACACTCTACTATATCTACAGAAACTCCATATTACATAGGTACCAGGTATAACACACAATTTCTCTGAATAATAAACAGGGCTAAAAAGTACAGACTGGATATGGATTGGGATGAGGGGTATATCCACGTCTCTTCCCCCATCCTGTTTTCTTTACATTGCCCTTAGTGTGTATCAATGACTCTTCAATCAGAAATTAGCAGTAATATAGCTGATACCATTAAGGTACATAGCTGCTTCTGGTTCTTCTACTTGGCTGTTTCTGGTTCTCCCCCTGCTCTGTCGCTGCTGCTCTGAGCTCTCTCCACTACTTCTTTGCTTAGCTTGTTCTCACTCCTAGTTCTGGTTTTCTCCCCAATCTTCTGTTCAGTCTCCCCTGCTGCTAAATCTCTGCTCACTACAGGGCAGATCCAGACCTACGCCGCCTGTGTTTTTATGCTTTTCGTAAGCGTAAAATTGCCCATTTGTACTTACTGCGCATGAGTGCGGCAGATGTTAAGCAAGGGAACGCTGAGCGTATGGGTCTTGACCGTGCCAGCTTCATAAACGCACGAAGGGGTGTACAAGCCATATGAAACCCGTAATTACGCTTTGTGGGTGGGGAGAGGTATTTAAATCGTACGGTATTGGCGTGCTATGGAGGCCCGTGGTTATGCTTAGAAAAGTTAGGGTTTGGTTGGCGTAAGACAGCATAAATACGGACGACCTAGGGGAGTGCTTTGTAAGTACGCTGGTGTAAATACGCTATGCACAAGGGCGTATTATTTGCGTAGGTCTGAATCAGGCCCTACTTGCCTTACCTGCTGCTCTTGACTCTTTATGCTCTGTGCTCTTTACTTTCCTCCCATCCTCTCAGCTGCTCTAATCTCTCTCTCTTTTTCTGTCGCTGTCTTCTTCTCCTTCTTCTTCCTATCTCTCTTTTCTCATCTGTTTATACCGTGACTGTCACCTGCATCAGAGAATAGTAATTAGTTAGTTAGACATCTAATTAGATAACAGTTAGGGTTGGGTAAATGCTTTTTAATGTTTTAGTGCTGGCAAGTTAACATTTGCTATTCAGACCAGCTGCCTGACATTCTTCACCCATATGATTATTGTTATCGCCTTTATTACTACCTAACTATATTAAATAATTAAATATTAGAAATGTAATTTATATAAATGTTCTTTTGTGACTTTCAGGGGGCTATTAGGCACTAAGTACTGTTGGAGCTATCTGTAGGCACTTATGGTTAATGGCAGGCATTTGGTATGGGCACTCTCCAGCCTCTTGCAATCCCATTCAAATACATAGTTACTGTTCCATTCATGAACAGAACCATGTGCAGAAAAGCATTCCTACTAACTGTCCTTGAAGTCCTCTATGTTTAAGACAGTCACAATCAGGACTATTTCCCCAAAGGGGCTTAGTACAAGGTCCTAGCAGAGTTTCCTGCCACATTCAAGTACACACAAAGCAGAGTTCTCAAGCACCCCACTCCTATCTCAGTCAGTTTCTGAGCAATGCTCAAGGAACTCATGAGGACTTCAAGATTTTATAATGAACGGTGTAGCTGAATTTAATTTTTCACAAATATTACAAATGTAACCTATAGATTTGCAATCCAGTAATGTTAGGCATTGTCACATAATGCCATAATGCGTAGAGTATCCATAACAAAGTTGAAAATGAGAAGTGATGAAGATGAATAAATAGCAGTAAATTGAAATGGAAAAATATGCATAGGCGGTTCAAGGCAAAGCTTCCTCAGGCCCCCATCCAGAAACCGGCGCATGCACAGAACTGTGCCTGAACTGCTTTGTAGTGATATCTGCCAGCTTCAATTACAGAGCCACTGCCATATTCTACACAATGTCAGTTGTGTGCAACAGCTCTGTAGATTCTACGGGAGTAGTAGCGGCAGGGATCGTCCGGAGTTCCTATCTGTTAGAACGGATAGTGGTTGTGGCTAACCATTAACACTACTACTCCCTAGCAGCATCTAGCTCTGTAAGTGAAGCTGGTGAAGGAGAGGGGACCCCAGGGCATACAGTGTGGGCCCCAGCTCAAACCCCCTTGGGGTGGCATTGTTAATAAGACTGCCTAATGGGTGAAAATAAAAAAAATAACTTGCAATGTACTGAGTGGAATATATAAATGTTTTAATACAGTGTTTTATTGTATACCTATTCCCTCATTTTAAATACGAATGAGGTAAAGATTAAGATTTAACCCTGTTCCAGGTATTCTTATGAACTACCAGGCTGGGTCATAATAATACCCAAACCACCAAGTATGTAATAAAATTGATGTGGCCCAGGCCCTGCATTACACCCGTAACGTTACCCAAAAATTTAACAATCTAGATTGGTGTAATGATTTCGATAGGCTACTCGCAAATCCTCCAAAGGAAAGATGCACTATTTCACTACACTATAGTGCTATTCGAAATATTTTAGATTATTCCAATATCCAAAATGGCCTCTCATGTTGGTCAACAATTTTTCCTCATTTAACAGTAGACCAAAATATGAATACTTTGCAGTATTCCTACAGCGTACTTAAGGCTAATACATATAGAGAGATGCAGTTACTGGTATTCAATCTCTCTCCTGAAAGACGGTTTTTGATGGGTATCACGGATAATGCAGAGTGTGCCAAATGTGGGGGTCAGAATGCGACCCTGACCCACTGTCTTTGGGAGTGCCCTCAAGTGCACAGGTTCTGGAAACAGGTGCACCGCTTCGTCGCTGCAAGACTGGTGGAGACAGTACCGTTCACACCTGAATGGGCAGTATTGGGACACTTAAGTCAAGATATTAAAATAAGGCAGAAAAACAAATGTTGACTATGGTCTCAGCAGTAGCACGAGAGTGTATTCTACAACAGTGGGTACAACCTAGACCTCCAAATATTGTATTGTTTAAAGAAAAAAATTATTACTTGTTTAGAATGGAGTGGTTGGAGGCCTCCTTAACTAAAGAAAAATCTGTAAAAAAGTTCTTCATGTTGTGGGAAAAGTATATCATAACGCTGCACCCATCCATACAATTACAAATACATAATTGCTTCCGAGCTGCTGCCTGGTATGAAACTAGATGGTTATTGGGAGATCCCCCCATCCCGAATTTGGAATTGCCCGGTAACCCATAAAATTCTTAACCAGATGCTGTGCATAGGGATGAAGGATGGTTGACTGGTTAGGCCCAGGATCGATCTTTCTCTTTGTTTCTGTTTTTTTTTTTTATCATACAGTGATTACCTTACTATTGTGTTGATGTGAAATCAGTGTGCCAACATTGTTATCAGTACTGTATTACTTTGAATCGTTGAAATTGCTCCAATAAAGAAAAAGTAAAAAAAAATAATAATTGATGTGGCCAAACCATGAGACTTAGCTTCTAATGAATATTATATTGTGCAAGTTTGAAGACAGAAAAAACTCCCTGGCATGCAGACACCATCTGGAATATAGAGCTTGCTAAAAGGCTACGGCTTTTTTTTCTACTGTAAAAAAATAAAAAATGAAGAATAAAAAGCCTCATATCAGCTTTCAAGCTTCAGTACAAAGAGTACATTGATTTGGGAACAAACCTGAGCTCAGCTTTCGGAATATGTGCCCTGTAGCATATTCTGTTGAAATAATATAATCTGATTTTTGGAACGCTCCAGATAATTTATTCCTGTTTCATATTGAGATCTTGTTATGTGACTTACCAGACATGAGAGTGAATTTGTTTCAAAGATAGTGTTCTGATTGTTTAATATTTTTTTGATTAGTGCATTTCTAGTATGAGACTTACAATTATTACCACGTTCTATCGTGCGCTGTAGATCAATGCAAATGGCAGGTTTGAAATAACGGTAATAATTTCCATCATCATTCCTCTTTCAGGAAAAATAAATTAGCCCTTGAGGATACTAGAAAATGGCATTAATGTCAGCTCAACAAACCTGTGGCAAGGTCAAAAATGTTCCATGTTTAGTATGTGTAATGGGAATTCAATCAAATATAATAGGTAAAAGAATAGGTTATCCTGAATGTCACAAGACTTGGTCCCTTGATCTTGAAAACATTATTTTTAACAAAGTAGGAGCTAAAAATATAGGACCATATATATGTTTGCTGGGGTATCAGCAGGGATGGCGAGGGCCACAGAATCCCTTACTCTCCTCTCCCCAGGAACCTAAAAGTGAAACAGACACTGAAGATGCCCTTTAATAGCTGGGGTGGCTATAGTGTGCAAGCTTGGCTCCAGCAAACATTTGCGGTGCAAGAATATGTAGGAATGTATGTATGGATTTATGTATGTATGTATGTATATTAAGAAGTTAAATAAATTAACTAAAGCATTTAGACTGAACATCCATTTCCATATCACAACTGCTGTTCTCTCATCAGATTAGGCACCTACAGATAAAAATAATTAGAATTTTTTGTTTTTAATATAGAGTATTGAATGAAGACGATGTACAAAATAGCATATACATGAAAATCTCCTATGAAGAAGGGCATATATTTCGTCCATTTAACAAGTGCAATAAGGGTGTTTCTCATAATCAGTATGCCATGTAAAGTGATAGCACTAGCAGATATGGTAATGTCACAAAGATATAGAATTCAAAAATAAAGAAATAGCATACCCGGGGACAGATCTTCAGCCGGCAATGGAGTGAGTCGCACTCTGCTTGAGCTCCGAACACAGACCCGGCATTTTGGTCCTTCTGGCGATTATTCTCCCTCCAGTACTGAGTGAGTGCTTTACTGAGAGGAGGGATAGCACTACAGAGGCTCTTGGTGTCCCTCGGTGGCGTAGGCGGAGAACGGCGGTGACAGAGTCTGGATCCTGTCTGGCTCTGTCGGTAATGTGAGAGACCACACAGCACTGGCTGCTGGCCCGGTAGAAGAACCTGTGATGGCCAAAACTGAGGCTGACAGTTGCGTGGCAGTTGGACAGTACTGCAGACCCTGTCTCAAAACCACAGGACCCTGTGTCAATTTTGCACCCTTTTCCTCTGTAAAGCAGGATGCAGGCGCCATCTTGAATTTGTTTATCCGATTGGTCGACTATGTGAAGAGCTACAAAGGTCTGGCCAGCTGCAATTTCTATATCTTGACAGCCTCTTCTACTCATCTGGACATCAAGCTGCAACCTTTGGTGTCTGATAGAGATCTTGGATTTGTTCCTTGTATATCAACTTGGGTTGCCTGCAGAGTCTTTTGTGAGTACCAAGCCTGGAAGATATGCATAAGCTGCATATAGCTGCATGTGACTGTTAAGCTCACAATTCATGTGCCTGCCATAGATAATATCCAGGTTTGTTGGAAACATACACAAGCAAAATATGCATTGTGGTTGGGTGAGGCAATTAAATTGTACAGTATGGGCTGGGTTAAGCACTTACGTACAGACAAGGCATTACGTATGAACAGTTATAAGCAATGAAAAATTCAGGCATAGTTCTGAACATGTAAGTCAGCTAAGTTACGTATATACAACGTGAATACAAGGGGGAGTGCATTATCCTTAGTAGTGCATAACTTAGGTATGCATGCGTACCTTAAACAACCTTAAGCCTGGATCAGGCCCATAATTCCTTGTACATATAAAGGGCTTCTTATGACCACACCTACTGTGTCTTGTCCCAGGTACACCAGCCAATATAGCCATACTGCAGCCCACCAGTTCCTCTGGACACAAGGGGTTAACCCCACCCTGTAACTTTTATCCTGCTGTATCTCAGGCCCTGCTGTCAAGCTAACGATTGGGATATACATCCTACACCTTTCATAGTGTTCCTATAGCTGCTGATAAGCTCCTACTCAAACACTGGCCCGGATTCACACCACCGGATGTATAGCTCATATTTTACCGATATTTGCTTCTGTGCATGCGTAGTAACTTTTTTACATAATTTACGTATCGTTTCGTAGATTGCATATATGCGGTCTTTGGGCCGTATTCAGAGCTCCGGCCGCAATGCAATTGAGGCTGGAGTTTTGAGAAATGTGCTACTGCGCATGCGCAGTAATTTTGTAACGTAATCTACGTTACTTCTTGCAGCGTAGATTGCGTATACGCGGTCTTAAAGACGCAAGCTCTGAATACGGCCCTTTAGGTGTACACTCCAACAATACCAGCTATTGAAACCCCTAACATTTGTATTGAGGAGTCCCGACATTAGAGTGGTTTCAGCTTTCACAGCACTTGCTACCTACTGACCTAGATAGTCCTGGCAGTGCCTGGAACCCCACAGATGCACTCGCCAATCTACAATTTCCTCATATTCCTCACAAAATCTCACTTGATCCTAATAATCGAACTCCAGGAGGCCTGAATGACACTCAAACAGACCCTAAGTGACAATCTGAAATATGCAGCATACAAATGTCGTCACAAATTTTTTCAGTAGGGTAACAAACAGCTTTGCACACTCAGTGCTTTCTCACCTTTATTCCTAAGATTAAAGATAAACATATCCTTAACCCTGCTGGTCCGAGTGAATATGGCCAGGAAGCAAGGCATTCAGTCGAGACGGAATCTTTTTTACTAGTAATAAAGGGGCAATAGATTGGTTGCATATTTTATAGTAAGAGATGGTGAAGTCATCGGATTTGGGGCTCTTAACCAACAGGGTTTCATCAATCACTGCTTCCAACTCCAGGAGGGTGAAGGTGCTTTCCAGGGAGGCTTGCTCCTTCTCAGATAAAGATGGGTAAGTAATGCGGGATAAATATTCAGGGCCGTGTGCAGACTACCGGACGTATACCATATACGTCTAGAGTTTAGCGTTTATTCCTACTGTGCATGCGTAGTACATTTTATACGTTATCTACGTATCTTTACCTTACCTAGATTACATAAATGCAGTCTTTCAGAAATATCTATGATCAGTTGCTCCCTTGTCTAAATGCCAAGAATTGGATATCATATTACACTACCATTTTATTTAATTACCAAATTAAATGCTCTTAAAAAAAAAAATCTTACTGAAATAGATATATCGTCAGCGTCATGCAGAAGAACAGGCGCCGCAGAGGACGGAGGGTGAGGAAGAAGGAAAAACAGGTAAGTGACTTATGAAAGCTTTTTGGGGATTCAAGTATGAGGGGAAGAGGGGGTAATGTGAGGTTATGCCTGGACGCAGCGGTGACGTCAGCATCATGCAGAAGAAGAGGCGCTGCAGAGGACGGAGTGTGAGGAAGAAGACAAAACCGGTAAGAGACTTATAAAAGCTTTTTGGGGGTTAAAGTATGAGGGGGAGAGGGGGTAATGTGAGCTTATAGTATGTGTGTGTGTGGGGAGGTAATGTTTATTTATAGTATGTGAAGGAGGGGAGTAATGTAATTATTGTATGTGAGGGGGGGGGGTCATGTGTAATTATAGTATGCGGGGGGGTGATGTGTAATTATAGTATGCTATGGGGGGTAATATGTAATTATAGTATGCGAGGGGGGGTAATGTGAGGTTATAGCATGCGGGTGGGGGTAATGTGAGGTTATAGCATGCGGAGTGGGGATAGTGTGAGGTTATAGCATGGGGGGTGGGGGTTGCCATAGCAACACATACACAGAGCCCGGATGCAGCGGTCCAGGCACTGTGTATGTGACAATACAGTGTCCGGGAAGAATACTATTCCCGGACATTGTACTGTCTCCGGGAGAAAGGGGTCCTCTCCCGGGAGTCCGAGAGATCTCCCTGGATTCCGGGAGTCTCCCGGACGTTCCGGGAGAGTCGGCAACAATGGTCTAGTGTGAAAGGCTACAACCTGGAATTTACCCAGGTTGTAGCTGCGGTTTGAATAGCTGCAACATGACTATAAGTCATGTTCATTATCCAGGAGAAGTTTTCCCAGGTTTTTAGTGTGAAATGGGTATAAAAGGAATATTAATAATCATATTTGTATAAGGGAGATTCCAGGCTACCAGAAACCCCCTGGGTGCCCCCCTTTGTTGTTTACCTGCCTGCACAATGTCTTTCATAGTAATTTTTCACTAACCTTCACACCTAAGCACACTTTTTAGGTTGTAAATGCAAAGGATTGCAATAAACATCCCAAAGCATTTTCCAAACAATTGGATCTTGGTTATGATCATCGTGTTGTCAAGCAAATCTAATGTTCTTGCATTATATTTTTTTTTAAATAGCACAAAGTAAAATACCTTTGGAATGTATAATTCAGTGTAGACTCAGTTGTGGAAACCGGAATATGGACAATAATAATATATGTCCTATATATGTTATACCAATCTGTTAGGTTTCTATTTTACCTGTATTTTAGACAAAGGCAGAGTTAACTATTGATATGGTAATTAGCAGTAAATAAAGTCTTCCCTTCTTTGATCAGGAGAAGCCTCTTCCCCCCTCCAACACTGGCCCAATCAGATATGTTACAGATTATCCAATCATAGATCAGGAAAGTTGTAATGGCAAGACAGAGAACTTTTGAGTCTCAGAGTGGCATGAGAGCTGAGAGGAGTCAGATGTAAGAGTCAGGGTGACTCACCTAATTCATATGGTTTGGTGAGTATAGGAAGTATATACAGCTTATCAGGGTATCCTATTTCTATTCTTCTATAACTTCATTCTAAATTATCATCTAACATAATGTGCTCTAGTGACCCAATGTTAACTCTGTATTTCAAACTTATCCTACTTTAAAGCACACTTAAATTTATTTCTAAACTCTGCTGGATAATGTGAAAATCCCTTTGTCTATGGTAGCCATCTTGTGTAACGTGTTAGCAGCCATATTGGAAAGACCCTTTGTCTGAATGAACTAATGTAATGTCTGTTACCTGTGTATTCCTGTAAATGTATAATAAATGATTGTTAATCTTTGTTAAACCTTATTAGACAAATCAAACCAAGTCATTCAAAAAAATATCAGTATCCACACAGTCTTCTTTATTTTAACCTAACATAGAGTTTTTATCTGTTACTACTGTTTAAAAAAGGTTAAAAAATCATTGCTTCTTTAAGGGTGCAGTCTTATTTCTTGTTATTTAATATTTCACTGTATTTGACAGCGGACAGATACTATATAGCAAGGACATCCCGACGCTAATGACAGGTGTACTGTCATTAGGGTATATACATTCTGACACTGAATTCCCGTTCTCTCGATTGCATTTTTTTTAATTTATTTAGATTTTAAAGGGGCACATGTAGCTATAATTTTTTTTTTTTATGTTGGCACTGTACTTTTTTTTTTTAAAGAAAGGGACGGGGTATTGGCAGTATTTTATTATATTACATTATAGCGGGGCACGTGGACGTTTAACAATTTTTTTTTGGGAGGGCACAGTATATATTTTTTTTGGGTAAAAGGAATGGGCATGTAACGCTTTTTGGTGCAGGGCATGCTGCCAATAGTAGTACTACTAGCGCAAGCATGCCTTGTCATTCATGGGCATGCTTGCACTTGTAGTTCTACTAGCGGCAGCATGCCCTGTCAGGCCGTTCTTTATTTATTTTCATAGGTTGCGAGTTGTGGCGAAGGGGGTGGCAGGGGAAGGGGTTAATTTTTTTAATGTCAAAACGAAAAAATAAATAAATAAACCATGCGATCGGAGCAATTAAGGCTCCGACTGCTTTTTTTTTAAAGGCCAATTTAGAGGTACGTGTTTTTACTGAAACATGCACCTCTGAATAGCACGTTTTAGCGGATGCGACTTCCACATCCGCTAAAACTCTGAATCGGGTCCATGATCTCTTGACAATTGGGCCAATCAAAATGATTGCAAGCAGTCCAGTAGTAAGCAATAATGAAATTTGTGACTATTTGTGACTTGAATGATATGTAATTACCATCATCTATTGGTGTACACATCACAGTGACATTATTAGGAATTGTAAAAGTTTAGCAGGATCATGTAGTGTATTTTTCCCATGTAAAATAGCTCTTATAATGGTAACTCCTATCCCATTAAATTAATTCAGTATTGTAATTAAAGCAAACATACTTATCATTAACCATGTAGATGTTCTAACTATAATGTAATTCACACTTTAATATATCAAATATCATTTTTTTTTTACTCACTGACTGGAACTAAAACTCATTTTATCTATCATGAGCTATTATTGTTTATAGCACTGTTGTATTTTACAGTGATGTACCTTGAGAGGATCCCAACACAAATAATATAATAAAGTGACATGGAATAAAAGGACTTGAATGGCTTGAAAAAAGCCCATAAAATTTATGAGATGGAATACTTGATACATTAGGTAGAGGAATAACAATTATGGACCAAATCCAGACTACCATGGAATTACATTGGGAATTATCTAATTTTGTGATATGTGATCAGCTTAATCTAGTCTTGCAAGAAGGCAGGTTCAGTTTTTCAAAACTGAGGGGTTTCATATTACAATAGAGTATAAGAGGAATTTTAAACACTGATCAAGATTTCCAATTCATCACCATTTTAAGTATATATGGATGAGATAATATAGGCAGGGTCTTGCTGTACAAAGTTTGTGATTACCGGTAATTTCCCAAGTGCTCACACAGATGCATGGATACTGCAGTGATCTGCTACTGGATTCCCACTCATTCTGCATTCTGAGAAACTGCCCTATGTGTGGATTATAGAAGGTATCAAAATTATCAGCCTTCAGATATAGAGCAGCAATTGATAATGGGTCTTTCAGTGCCGCTAAAGGTTGTTGTAAAAGAGACAATGGGACATGTCTATATGATAAATACATTACTCACTGCTGACATCTTTAAAACATAAATAAGAATCTGGCAACCAAATATGTTCATTAGTGTAAAATTAAAGTTGTTTCTTTTCTTGTTGAATATTTTATAGTACTGTGCCATTAACCAGGGAATATGCTGATTAATCAACTGGTGCAGAATTTACAATTATTTTGCATACTTTTCCTATAACCCTTTGTACCCTTTGTTACATCTTAAGTTAATTAGAAATGTTAGGATATAATGTTGCAGCCTCTCCAAGTACACGGCAGGGAGGGAGGACAGATAAGGAACAACTGACTATGAAAAACTAGGCCTTTACTACTACTAAGCCTTTAACCACTTGAACGATCCGTTTAGATCACTTAGTACACTTCCAGAATGGACCTGATGTAAGATTTGAAGGCTTGTGATCTCCATCAGCCCAGTGCTTTTATCGCCTCCAAAGGAATGCCACTGAAGCGGTACCAATTCAGAAGGAGTGAGTTACATATGTTTTAGGGTCAAAACCAGCCTGCAACAGGGTTCTCTTAAATACAGCTGTAAATTGATATCGTGACAACGGTTCCCCATTGCAATGGGCCAACCACACTGCTGCTTCTGAGGGGCGTCTAGCTGCAAATTGGTGACCTAGAGCCATGGGGCATATGTTTTGAGACGCAT
>WWET01000823.1:523905-534914 GCA_011038615.1 Limnodynastes dumerilii
TATACAGTGTAATTGGTATTATTATACAGTATGGTCACTATTATTATACAGTATGGTCACTACTATCATACAGTATGATCGCTATTATTATACAGTGTGATCACTATTATTGTACAGTATGGCCACTATTATTATACAGTATGGTCACTACTATTATATAGTGTAATTGGTATTATTATACAGTATGGTCACTATTATTATACAGTATGGTCACTATTATTATACAGTATGGTCACTATTATTATACAGTGTGATCACTATTATTATACAGTATGGCCACTATTATACAGTATGGTCACTATTATTATACAGTATGGCCACTATTATACAGTATGATCACTATTATTATAAGGTATGGCCACTATTATTATACAGTGTGATCACTATTATTATACAGCATGGTCACTATTATTACACAGTACGATCACTATTATTATACAGTGTGGCCACTATTATTACACAGTGTGCTCACTATTATTACACAGTATGATCACTATTATTATACAGTGTGATCACTATTATTACACAGTATGGCCACCATTATTATACAGTGTGATCACTATTATTACACAGTATGGCCACTATTATTATACAGTGTGATCACTATTATTATACAGTGTGATCACTATTATTGTACAGTTTGGCCACTATTATTATACAGTGTGGTCAATATTATTACACAGTATGATCACTATTATTATACAGTATGGCCACTATTATTATACAGTGTGATCACTATTATACAGTGTGATCACTATTATTATACAGTATGGCCACTATTATTATACAGTATGGCCACTATTATACAGTGTGATCACTATTATTATACAGTATGGACACAATTATTATACAGTGTGATCACTATTATTATACAGTGTGATCACTATTAAACAGTATGGCCACTATTATTATACAGTGTGATCACTATTATTATACAGTATGGTCACTATTATTATACAGTATGGTCACTATTATTATACAGTGTGATTACTATTATTACACAGTGTGGTCACTATTATTACACAGTATGATCACTATTATTATAACGTGTGATCACTATTATTACACAGTATGGCCACCATTATTATACAGTATGGTCACTATTATTATACAGTTTGATCACTATTATTACACAGTATGATCACTATTATTACACAGTATGGTCACTATTATTATACAGTATGGTCACTATTATTACACAGTATGATCACTATTATACAGTGTGGCCACTATTATTACACAGCATGATCACTATTATTATACAGTGTGATCACTATTATTACACAGTATGGCCACCATTATTACACAGTGTGATCACTATTATTATACAGTATGGCCACTATTATTATACAGTGTGATCACTATTATTATTATACAGTATGACCACTATTATTATACAGTATGGTCACTATTATTATACAGTGTGATCACTATTATTATACAGTGTGATCACTATTATTACACAGTATGATCACTATTATTAATCAGTGTGATCACTAATATTACACAGTATGGCCACCATTATTATACAGTGTGATCACTATTATTATACAGTGTGATCACTATTATTACACAGTGTGATCACTATTATACAGTATGATCACTATTATTATACAGAATGGCCATAATTATTATACAGTGTGATCACTATTATTATACAGTATGGCCACTATTATTATACAGTGTGATCACTATTATTATCCAGTATGGTCACTATTATTATACAGTATGGTCACTATTATTACACAGTGTGAGTACTATTATTACACAGTATGGTCACTATTATTACACAGTGTGATCACTATTATTATACAGTGTGATCACTATTATTACACAGTATGATCACTATTATTAATCAGTGTGATCACTATTATTACACAGTATGGCCACCATTACTATACAGTGTGATCATTATTATTACACAGTATGGCCACTATTATTATACAGTGTGATCACTATTATTATACAGTATGACCACTATTATTATACAGTATGGTCACTATTATTATACAGTGTGATCACTATTATTATACAGTGTGATCACTATTATTACACAGTGTGATCACTATTATACAGTATGATCACTATTATTATACAGAATGGCCACTATTATTATACAGTGTGATCACTATTATTATACAGTATGGCCACTATTATTATACAGTATGATCACTATTATTATCCAGTATGGTCACTATTATTATACAGTTTGGCCACTATTATTACACAGTGTGAGTACTATTATTACACAGTATGGTCACTATTATTACACAGTGTGATCACTATTATTACACAGTGTGATCACTATTATTATACAGTATGGTCACTATTATTATACAGTATGGTCACTATTATTATACAGTGTGATCACTATTATTATACAGTATGATCACTATTATTATACAGTTTGATCACTATTATTACACAGTATGGCCACTATTATTATACAGTGTGATCACTATTATTACACGGTATGGTCACTATTATTATACAGTATGATCACTATTATGATAGTGTGGTCACTATTATTACACAGTGTGATAACTATTATTACGCAGTCTGATCACTATTATTATGCAGTGTGATCACTATTATGCAGCGTGATCATTATTATGCAGCGTGATCATTATTATGCAGTGTGATCACTATTATTATACAGCATGATCACTAATATGCAGCGTGATAACGGTTTGGTCACTAGTATTATGCAGTGTGATCACTATTATTAGCGGCGTGATCACTGTTTGGTCACTAGTATGATGCAGCGTGATCACTGTTTGGTCACTAGTATGATGCAGTATGATCACTATTATGCGGTGTGATTACTGTTTGGTCACTAGTATTATGCAGCAAGATCACTATTATGCGGTGTGATTACTGCTTGGTCACTAGTATGATGCAGCGTGATCACTGTCTGGTCACTAGTATGATGCAGCGTGAACACTGTTTGGTCACTAGTATGATGCAGTGTGAGCCGTGTAGTCAGTACGATGATGTTTAGCACTATGCGTGTTATCAGTCTGGCTGTCACTGTAGCTCTTAAATATTGCTGAAGGTGTCACTTAGTCAGCAGTCTCATAATGAGACCACTTCCCAGCAGCGAGAGATTACAGCCTTGTATGAAGAACCTGCCCCCCGGTATAGAGCGCACTGAGACACTGATCGGCTAATACCATGAGACAGCCAGGAAGGGATTCATGAGAGAGCTGGGAGAGATTGATGAGACAGCTGGGAGATGACAGGAGCTGGCAGGACCATGGCCATTAATTACCCAGCGGAGATCAGATCCCTATGAGACATGTCCTTGTGTATAACGTCACATACCAATCAGTCACTTGTCACTGCAGATACACAGCAGTCTCATCTTACACCCATATAGACAGCACTCTACTCACACCCAGAGGTCTCACCACTCACATAGACAGCACTCTACTCACACAGACATCTGATCACTCACTCTACTCACCCACAGACGTCTCATCACAGACAGCACTCTACTCACACCCAGACGTCTCACCACTCACATAGACAGCACTCTACTCACACCCAGATGTCTCATCACAGACAGCACTCTACTCACACCCAGACGTCTTACCACTCACATAGACAGCACTCTACTCACCCACAGACAGCACTCTACTCACATATACATACCCTCCATCTGTACCTATTTAGCAGGTACAGTACTGGTTTTTAATGGTCTGTACCGGATTGTGACCCCAGCTGTTCCCTCCCCTATACTCCTTTTCCAGCCCTTCATCTGATCACTATAGTAGAGCTGCAGGGACAGACTCTACAGCTCTGTTATAGTGACAGGACCCTCTCCTGTGACACTATAGTGACAGACCCTCTCCTGTGACACTATAGTGACAGGACCCTCTCCTGTGACACTATAGTGACAGGACCCTCTCCTGTGATACTATAGTGACAGTACCCTCTCCTGTGTTACTATAGTGACGGGATTCTCTCCTGTGAGTGCTTAGCACATAGGGTAAGATTTTACACCTTATCATACATGCAAATAAGGGAAGAATAAAGCCCCGCCCATTCACAGGACAAGCCACGCCCCTAAGTGTACCAATTTTCTATTATAAAATGTTGGAGGGTATGCATATACAGCACTCTACACACACCCAGACGTCTCATCACAGACAGCACTCTACTCACACCCAGACATCTCACCACTCACACAGACGGCACTCTACTAACACCCTGCTGTCTCATCACTCACACACACCCAGAAGAGGTCTCTCCACTCACACACACACACACACCCACAACTCTCTCCACTCCCACACACACACACACACAGAGATCTCTTCAATCACACACACACCCAGAGGTCTCTCCAATCACACACACACACCCAGAGGTCTCTCCAATCACACACACACACCCAGAGGTCTCTCCAATCACACACACACACCCAGAGGTCTCTCCAATCACACACACACACCCAGAGGTCTCTCCAATCACACACACACACCCAGAGGTCTCTCCAATCACACACACACACCCAGAGGTCTCTCCAATCACACACACACACCCAGAGGTCTCTCCAATCACACACACACACACACACACCCAGAGGTCTCTCCAATCACACACACACACCCAGAGGTCTCTCCAATCACACACACACACCCAGAGGTCTCTCCAATCACACACACACACCCAGAGGTCTCTCCAATCACACACACACACCCAGAGGTCTCTCCAATCACACACACACACCCAGAGGTCTCTCCAATCACACACACACACCCAGAGGTCTCTCCAATCACACACACACACCCAGAGGTCTCTCCAATCACACACACACACCCAGAGGTCTCTCCAATCACACACACACACACACACACCCAGAGGTCTCTCCAATCACACACACACACCCAGAGGTCTCTCCAATCACACACACACACCCAGAGGTCTCTCCAATCACACACACACACCCAGAGGTCTCTCCAATCACACACACACACCCAGAGGTCTCTCCAATCACACACACACACCCAGAGGTCTCTCCAATCACACACACACACCCAGAGGTCTCTCCAATCACACACACACACCCAGAGGTCTCTCCAATCACACACACACACCCAGAGGTCTCTCCAATCACACACACACACACACACACCCAGAGGTCTCTCCAATCACACACACACACCCAGAGGTCTCTCCAATCACACACACACACCCAGAGGTCTCTCCAATCACACACACACACCCAGAGGTCTCTCCAATCACACACACACACCCAGAGGTCTCTCCAATCACACACACACACCCAGAGGTCTCTCCAATCACACACACACACCCAGAGGTCTCTCCAATCACACACACACACCCAGAGGTCTCTCCAATCACACACACACACCCAGAGGTCTCTCCAATCACACACACACACACACACACCCAGAGGTCTCTCCAATCACACACACACACCCAGAGGTCTCTCCAATCACACACACACACCCAGAGGTCTCTCCAATCACACACACACACCCAGAGGTCTCTCCAATCACACACACACACCCAGAGGTCTCTCCAATCACACACACACACCCAGAGGTCTCTCCAATCACACACACACACCCAGAGGTCTCTCCAATCACACACACACACCCAGAGGTCTCTCCAATCACACACACACACCCAGAGGTCTCTCCAATCACACACACACACACACACACCCAGAGGTCTCTCCAATCACACACACACACCCAGAGGTCTCTCCAATCACACACACACACCCAGAGGTCTCTCCAATCACACACACACACCCAGAGGTCTCTCCAATCACACACACACACCCAGAGGTCTCTCCAATCACACACACACACCCAGAGGTCTCTCCAATCACACACACACACCCAGAGGTCTCTCCAATCACACACACACACCCAGAGGTCTCTCCAATCACACACACACACCCAGAGGTCTCTCCAATCACACACACACACACACACACCCAGAGGTCTCTCCAATCACACACACACACCCAGAGGTCTCTCCAATCACACACACACACCCAGAGGTCTCTCCAATCACACACACACACCCAGAGGTCTCTCCAATCACACACACACACCCAGAGGTCTCTCCAATCACACACACACACCCAGAGGTCTCTCCAATCACACACACACACCCAGAGGTCTCTCCAATCACACACACACACCCAGAGGTCTCTCCAATCACACACACACACCCAGAGGTCTCTCCAATCACACACACACACACACACACCCAGAGGTCTCTCCAATCACACACACACACCCAGAGGTCTCTCCAATCACACACACACACCCAGAGGTCTCTCCAATCACACACACACACCCAGAGGTCTCTCCAATCACACACACACACCCAGAGGTCTCTCCAATCACACACACACACCCAGAGGTCTCTCCAATCACACACACACACCCAGAGGTCTCTCCAATCACACACACACACCCAGAGGTCTCTCCAATCACACACACACACCCAGAGGTCTCTCCAATCACACACACACACACACACACCCAGAGGTCTCTCCAATCACACACACACACCCAGAGGTCTCTCCAATCACACACACACACCCAGAGGTCTCTCCAATCACACACACACACCCAGAGGTCTCTCCAATCACACACACACACGCACCCAGAGGTCTCTCCAATCACTCACACACACACACCCAGAGGTCTCTCCAATCACTCACACACACACACACACCTTTACTCACTTGTTAACTTAACCCCGTCGCTCTATTTAAATGCATTCTGATTGGTTAATACAAATGTGACAAAACATCCACAGTTCAACTAAAACTCCCAGAAGTTGAGAAAAAAAATAATCTGATGCCCCTCCTCCTCCTCTAGCCACTCCTCTTCCTCTCATTATATAAGCCCGTTAGCTCTGTTACCCCTCCTCCTCCTGTAGCCCCTTTTGCTCCTTTCATAATAAATACCCCGTTATCTCCATCTTCTTCTCTAGCTCCTCCTCTCATATCCCCTCCTTTAGATTCTCTTCCTCTCTATATCACTTCCTCTAGCTCCTCCTCTTCCTCTCTATATCCCCTTCCTCTAGCTCCTCCTCTTCCTCTCTATATCCCCTTCCTCTAGCTCCTCCTCCTCCTGTCTCTATATCCCCTCCTCTAGCTCCTCCTCTTCCTCTCGATATCCCCTTCCTCTAGCTCCTCTTCTTCCTCTCTCTATATCCCCTCCTCTAGCTCCTCCTCTTCCTCTCGATATCCCCTTCCTCTAGCTCCTCCTCTTCCTCCCTATATCACTTCATCTAGCTCCTTTTCTTCCTCTCTCTATATCCCCTCCTCTAGCTCCTCCTCTTCCTCTTTATATCCCCTTCCTCTAGCTCCTCCTCTTCCTCTATATATTCCCTCCTCTAGCTCCTCCTCTTCCTCTATATATCTCCTCCTCTAGCTTCTCCTCTGCCTCTCCCCATATCACCTCCACTAGCTCCTCCTCTTCCTTTCTTCATATCGCCTCCTCTAGCTCCTCCTCTTCCTCTCTCTATATCTCCTCCTCTAGCTCCTCCTCTAGCTCCTCCTCTGCCTCTCTCTATATCACCTCCACTAGCTCCTTCTCTTCCTTTCTTAATATCCCCTCCTCTAGCTCCTCCTCTTCCTTTCTTTATATCCCCTCCTCTAGCTCCTCCTCTTCCTCTCTCTATATCCCCCTCCTCTAGCTCCTCCTCTTCCTCTCTCTATGTTACCTTATCTAGCTCCCCCTCTTCCTCTCTCTATATCACCACCTCTAGCTCCTCCTCTTCCTCTTTATATCACCTCTTCTAGCTCCTCCTCTTCCTCTCTCTATATTACCTTATCTAGCTCCCCCTCTTCCTCTCTCTATATCACCACCTCTAGCTCCTCCTCTTCCTCTTTATATCACCTCTTCTAGCTCCTCCTCTTCCTCTCTCTATAGCACCTCTTTTAGCTCCTCCTCTTCCTCTCTATATCACCTCATCTAGCTCCTCCTCGTCCTCTCCTAATAAACACTAGTATTTCTATATGACCTGCCTCTTCCTCTATATCACCTCCTCTTTCTTTATATCACCTCACCTAGCTCCTCCCCTTCCTCTCTTTATAGCTCCTCCTCTTCCTCTCCTTATATACCCTGTTATCTTCCCCTGTTTAAATCACCTCCTCTGCTCCTTATATTGTACATAACTCATGCTTGTGATATCATATCGTTCTACGTACCCCCATCAGTGGCAGCCTCTGTGGCAGTAAGGTAATGAGCAGTTTGCGTAGCCTCCCAGCTGTGGCCTCTGAGCCTCTGCTCCTCATTATAAGAGCCTCTGTCCTGCAGTGTCCAAGCTGGGAATGACCAGACAACTGACATATCTGGGATTACACAGCGCTGCCTAATAAGGAAAACTGTGAGTGTCCCGCGCTCCGACTAAAGATACTGAAATAGCAGTTTCTGAAGGGAAAAATTTACAAAATAATCTGAGCCAAGCTTGCTATAAATACCCAGAATCGTGCCCAACTTTAAAGAGTCCTCCATAGTATCTCCCAAACATTACATCATTTACACACACACCACCTGTACTTGTACTATGTGACCAGAGATCCATCACCTGTCTCTATACCTGTACTATGTGACCGGGGACCCCTCACCTGTCTCTATGCCTGTACTATGTGACCGGAAACTCATCACCTGTCTCTATACCTGTAAAATGTGACCGGGGACCCCTCACCTGTGTATACCTGTACTATGTGACCGGGGACCCCTCACCTGTCTCTATACCTGTACTATGTGACCAGAAACTCATCACCTGTCTCTATACCTCTACTATGTGACCGGGGAACCCTCACCTGTCTCTATACCTGTACTATGTGACCAGATACCCCTCAACTGTCTCTATACCTGTACTATGTGACCAAAGACCCCTCACCTGTCTCTATACCTGTACTATGTGACCAGGGACCCCTCACCTGTCTCTATACCTGTACTATGTGACCAGATACCCCTCAACTGTCTCTATACCTGTAAAATGTGACCGGGGATCCCACACCTGTCTCTATACCTGTAAAATGTGACCAGGGACCTCTCACCTGTCTATACATGTACTATGTGACCGGGGACCCCTCACCTGTCTCTATACCTGTACTATGTGAGTGGGGACCCCTCACCTGTCTAAACCTGTACTATGTGACCGGGGACCCCTAACCTGTCTAAATACCTGTATTATGGGACCGGGGACTCCTCACCTGTTTATACCTAAACTATGTAACCAGAGACCCCTCACCTGTCTCTATGCCTGTACTATGTGACCGGGGGACCCCTCATCTGTCTCTATACCTGTACTATGTGACCGGGGACACCTCTCCTGTCTCTATACATGTACTATGTGACCAGGAACCCCTCACCTGTCTACACCTGTACTATGTGACCAAAAACTCATCACCTGTCTCTGTACCATGTGACCAGAGACACCTCACCTTTCTCTATACCTGTACTATGTGACCGGGGACCCCTCACCTGTCTCTATACCTCTACTATGTGACCGGGGGACACCTCACCCGTCTCTATACCTGTACTATGTGACCAGAAACTCATCACCTGTCTCTATACCTGTACTATGTGACCGGGGACCCCTCACTTGTCTCTATACCTGTACTATGTGACCGGGGACCCCTCACCTGTCTCTATACCTGTACTATGTGACCGGGGGACACCTCACCTGTCTCTATACCTGTACTATGTGACCGGGGGACACCTCACCCATCTCTATACCTGTACTATGTGACCAGAAACTCATCACCTGTCTCTATACCTGTAAAATGTGACCGGGGACCCCTCACCTGTGTATACCTATACTATGTGACCGGGGATCCCACACCTATCTCTATACCTGTAAAATGTGACCGGGGACCTCTCACCTGTCTATACGTGTACTATGTGACCAGGGACCCCTCACCTGTCTCTTTACCTGTAAAATGTGACCAGAGAAACCTCACCTGTCTCTATGCCTGTACTATGTGACCGGGGAACCCTCATCTATCTATACCGGTACTATGTGACCGGGGACCCATCACCTGTCTCTATACCTGTACTATGTGACCGGGGACCCCTCACCTGTCTCTACACCTGTACTATGTGACCGGGGGACACCTCACCTGTCTCTATACCTGTACTATGTGACCAGAGACCCTTCACCTGTCTATACCTGTACTATGTGACCAGAGACCCCTCACCTGTCTCTATACCTGTACTATGTGACCGGTGACCCCTCACCTGTCTCTATACCTGTACTATGTGACCGGGCACCCCTCAACTGTCTCTATACCTGTACTATGTGACCAGAGACCCCTCACCTGTCTCTATACCTGTACTATGTGACCGGGGACCCCTCACCTGTCTCTATACCTGTAATATGTGTGTGTGATGACACAGGTCACTGTGATACACAGGAGCATAATCCTTGTATCTACAAACAGATTCCCAACCTCAGCATCTTCCTCCACCTGGAGACATCCATCCACAGGCTGAGAGGTGTCCCCGGGGAGGTGACGGAATCTAGGTCACAGCTGCAGCATAACCACCGCAGGCAGAGACGGATTAGCCTGCAGCCTGCTTGGTGTCTCCCAACCCTCCAAATCCACACCATTAGCCAGGTCATATGTCACAGGGTGATTCCCCCAGGTCCTGGCCCATGGCCGGTCCTTCACCCTCCCCGGCCAGAGGCTCATCTACCCTGTCTGTAGGGAGAAAAGTGCCCCTTACCCCTCAGAACACAATGCCCCTCACCCCTCAGAGAACAGTGCCGCTTACCCCTCAGAGAACAGTGCCGCTTACCCCTCAGAGAACAGTGCCGATTACCCCTCAGAGAACTATGCCCCTCACCCCTCAGAGGACAGTGCCGCTTACCCCTCAGAGAACAGTGCCCCTTACCCCTTAGAGAACAGTGCCCCTTACCCCTCAGAGAACAGTGCCCCTTACCCCTCAGAGAACAGTGCCCCTTACCCCTCAGAGGACAGTGCCCCTCACCCCTCA
>WWET01000824.1:39149-92120 GCA_011038615.1 Limnodynastes dumerilii
GGAATACCATAGAAAAATACTCACAGAACCTGTGACTTGCAGTTCATATGTGTCCCAGTTTTCCTCATAAATCTTTATAAGGACAATTTTAGTCAAAAGAAATATTATTTTCTTCCAGTAACTTGTGTAAAACTGCTTACCAGGTGTCTGTGTTCATAGCAGACCTGGTGGCATTATTTCAGACATTTTATTCCTCCTCTTACACAAATATCCTATTGTGGCTTCATGACATACCTCTAAGGACTTGGGACCAAATCCAGACTTCCAAAAAAGGGGTGTTTTTCTGATTGCTAGGATTGGAAAAATGCCGCAAACCCAGGACAGATCTGGAAAGTGATTCCACTACACATAATGGGGGGAAGTATTCAGATACTCCATACTATCCAGGCTTCTTTTTATTCCTGCTCCTACACAAATATCCCATTATGGCTTCTTGCCATACCTCTGAGGACATAGGACCAGACCCAGACTTCTAAAAAGGGGGTGGAACATCGCAGCAATCTCAGGATAACTCTGGAAAGAGATTCTGTTACAGAAAAGGCTTAAGTATACAAATACTCCATACTATCCAGACTTCTGCTCAGAAGTTTTAAAGTAGAGGTGATCTATTATATATATTGTGGCCTCTCCTCATCTGCACAGAAGCCTGTATCCAGCAGGTAACAGCCATTGTATCCCCACTGCTGCTAATATCTTTAGAGAGTAAAAATGGGTGATAGATAAATGGAATAGCTTCCCATCTGAGGTGGTTGAGGCCAACACAGTAGAACAGTTTAAATATGCTTTGGATAAATATAAGGGTATCCTAAATCTCAAACTACATTGAGAGTAAATACGGTCTAGGGTTTTAAGTAAACAAATGGGCAGACTGGATGGGTCATGTGGCTCTTTTCTGCCTTCACTTTCTATGTTTCTATGGGCCTCATTAACAAAAAAGGATTTGTGGCGGCGATTTCAAATCGTTGTATCTCGCAGCGTATCCTGCAATTTTTTGTCTGAAATCGCGGTATTCAGTAAGAAACGATTTGTCCACGATTTGTAAAATGTCACACGAGTTTCAGCGATTTGATATTCTCTATATCGCGGCGATATACACCTATTAATCGCTGTGATATCCATGCTGCTAATGTTAAAGTATAGGGATAAGTTTTTAGCTTAGAAATCGCGTGATTAAGCTGCAAATCGTGTGAGATAGCTGAAATCACGCGAGATTTAGGAATTTGAACAGTATATAAATAGTTTTTGTCCACCATTTTACTTTGCAGTCTTTAGAGTTGCTCAAGTGGTGTGGTGGTGTGTGAAATCTACTGGCTGCCTTCTGGTGATTTACCAAATCATTTTGTTAGAAACTTGGATCTTCAAAATTTCATGTAAGTTGCCTAATTTTCTCTAAGTTAAAGATGTGAATATATTTGTTAGTAAAAATTTATGATTTGCATAATGTAAAATAGACATATACATATACAAACTGGATTGTCTGAATGTTGCTAATCCAGCCCTAAAACATGTTAATGTAAGTGTGTTTAAAGGGTATTGTATTGTTAATGCAGGGATATATTTATAATTTGCTTACTGTACACAAATACTGACCAGCAAAAAATGACACCAATCGAGTGCATTAGGTGCTACCCGGGTTGAAAAACCCGGGTAGCACCTTTCACACCTACCCGTGTCAGACCCAGGAATAACCCTTCTTTTTACCCGGGTTGAATTCCCGAGTCTTTTGACACGGGTCCACCGACAGTGCACATTTCACATTACAACCAAATACCCGGGATTTTGACGAAAATTCCAGGTATTTGGTTGTGATGTGAAAGGGGTATTAGTTAGACTTCTGTTATGAAATATCACCTCTTATCTCTAATACTGTAAGCAACATATTAAATATTAAACCACCGGTCCAAACCCTTTTGAGCTCATTAATTACTAAAGTTATAACACTTTACATGGTCTGTATCCAGGCCAGAGTGCAAGAGCTTAGCCCCTATTCTTGATGTATTTTAGACTTCATGTTTTGTGTTCCTAAAATGCATGTACCCACATAAAGAACAAAGTCCACTTTTTTCAATTGTTTTTTTTTTTTATATATTTTTTTTTTTTTACAACAAAGCATTCATAATGTAAAAATCTTTAGCATAATGTCAGGTGTATATAGATTTTTCCATGTTCAAATCACATGTGTCCTCTTTCTTTCCTCCATAGTTGCATCATGTCCAGCCCCAGTCCATCTGGTAGCGGTGCAGGGTCTTCGCAGGGTGCTGCCTGTGCTCCTGTGAAAACAAAATCAGGGCAAAATATCAGGTTGACCTATGCAGAGAATGCTGCGCTGGTGGAGAACGTCCTCCAGCACCACGGCCAACTCCAAGGGGAGGATTCCTCAACTACCCCCTATTCCACGAAGCGCATACTCTGGCAGCAAGTGATAGATGCCGTGAATGCCGTGGGTCAATATCGGCGGAGTGAGAATAGTTGCCGGTGCAAATAGGAAAGGAAAGGCGGCCTCTAGAACCGGTGGGGGACCCCACAAAAAAATTCCCTTCAAGGCCTATGAGGAGATGATGAGGAGCATAATATCAGAAGAGCTCCTTGAAGGAACCAACGTGCAGGATACAGATGCACCTGTAGAAGATGGTAATATACTGCTTCCAAAAAACCATTATCTAAAGCAGACATAGGCAACCTGCGGCTCTACAGGTGTTGCGGAACTACAACTCCCAGTATGCTTTAACTGCAAAAACATAGCTGATACCTGACAAAGCATGCTAGGACTTGTAGTTTCACAACATTTGGATAGCCGCAGGTTGCCTGTGCCTGATCTAAAGTCTACATTACAAGTGCCATGACTAATGTTTCAATACCTTACCTTTGTACAGTTGCTGGTCCTTCATCCCAACCTGCCAGACAACATGCAAGTCCTGCTGCTGATGTGCAGATGTCGTCATCAGATGCAGAATTTTCAGGTGATTTTCTCCACGTTATCTTCCTCTTGATCTTTAAATGCATTTAATCTGTTTCCTCTGCAATATTAAAAAACATTAGTACACATAATTCATGACTTTTTGTATATATTTTCAACAGATGACCAGGCAAATGTACCTGTGGAGGAACTTGTCCCGGATGTAGAGGATGATGCTGAGCATGAGCCAACCGAACAAGTGTTTGTGCTGGATTTGGAATCTGTGAACACCCCCCCACAGTTACCACCTTCCCCATGCCAACAACAGCCAGCAGAAGCCACTCCAATGCAAGCTTCCCTACCTGATGCTCAACAGCAGCTTCTAGATAGAGTTGCATCCACTATGGAGTGTGCAGGGAATGTTTATGGACAATCACAGTTCCTCCATGAAAAGGGTTATGAGAGCCATCCAGAGTTCCCAAAGTGTGACCCTCATGGGCTTTAATAGGTTAGGTGCTGCCATAGAAAGGCAAAACATCATCCTTACTGATATGTGTTCTACAATGCAGGATGGGAATAATGTAAGGCGGGAGTTAAATATTCGTATGGCACATATGTGTGCCCAACAGATGGCGCAACTACAAATTAGTAACCCACCTGCAGCAGCTGGAGCATCCACCTCATCTGCAGACACCAGCTTAACATCTACACCTGCTAATACAGGGCCCAACACTCAAGTAGGGCGTGGTGCCAGAACCAGGGGGGGTTTAGGGCGCACTCATGCCCCAACCCGTCAATCCTTAAGGAAGAAGAAATAGGTTTGATTGTGGTATTATTTTGTATTTTTGTTGAAAAGTAGAAATGCTTCCCTACATTTGTATTGAGTGCCTAAATTTAAACTGAATTCAAGTTTAAAAATGTCTAAATAAATACTTGAACGTTAAGATTTTGTCTCCCTCATTTCTCAATTTTCAAAAAAAAAATCACATAGGTTAATTGCCTTATAATTTATAAATAAACAATTAATGTTAAAAAGTTATAACATTTACACAACACTATTGAAGACCCTTCAACATGACCCCCTCCAGCAGATACATTATGCTCCACACCTGCTCTTCATTACTATTATCTCATTCATTGCAGTCACCTGTGTTGTATGAGTTCTTTAAGTAGAAAGGTGTGTAACACACGTGACTGCAATCTGAGTTTATTAATGAAGAGCAGGTGTGGAGCATAATGTATCTGGGGTAGAGGGTCATCTGGAAAGGTCTACTATTACATAATATAATACATGACTTTAATACTTACAAGTAAATGTGGCCGTAATTAATGAGTCCCTAGTTTGCCTCCCACTCACAGTTGAAAACACATCTCCAGATGGTAAACGGGCTCCTTGCACTGTGTCCTCTACTGCTATAATGTCTGGGGACTGTTGGTTGAGGGCGACATTATGCAGTAGACAACATGCAAGCACAATCTCTGCCACCTTAGCAGGAGAATAAAGCAGCACACCACCAGATTTATCAAGGCACCCAAACCTAGTTTTTAACAAACCAAAGGTGCGTTCTATCACTCCTCTAGTAGCAATGTTGAATTATAATTGTGTTGCCCAGGAGATTGTGAATTCAGAAGTGGTGTCATCAGCCAGGGGCGACACCCATATCCTGAGTCCCCTATGGAAAACAAAAAAACCCATCAGAACACAGAAACAAAAATTGTAATAATAGTGAAAAATCTATTTCATAACACTCACCAAGCAGCCATCCCTCTGGCATTTGACCACGTTCAAATTTATCAAACAAGGATGACTGCCTCAAGATATGAGTCATGGGTTTACCCCGGGGAATCCGCAAACCCACTCAAAGACAATGGAAGTGCCAGCGTGGCACTATTGGTGAGTGGTGGGGGGGCCCCCCTAGCTCAGGGGCCTGGTCGCAAGTGCGACCGCTGCGACCCCTGTAGCTACGCCAGGCCACTGCCTGGGAACGCAGTTTAGGTGGTCTCAGCGGTATGTGAGTGCAATCTATAGCTCCCAGGACATTGGGGAATCCTATAAAATGCCAGCTTATGAGCTCGCCATTCTGGCTCCTGGCTGGGGAAGCAAATATATGTCCTCGCTAGTTTCTTAAGTGCACTTAACACATGAGATAAGTGACGGGAGAAACTCGTCTGTGAAAGTCCAACCACTCTCCCAGTGACAGCCTGGAAGGAGCCAGTAGCAAGAAAGTGGAGGACAGCCATTAATCTTTGCATCCCAGAAAATGCATGACCCCTAGCTGTTGGTGGGTCCAAATCCCTTCTCACCTGCTCATAGATGCTCAGGAGGTTAGCTCGGTTGAACCTAAAGAGCTGCACAACCTCCTGGTCAGACAGGGAGACCAGGTCCATACGCACATGATACACACAGGGTTGCCGAATGATGCGCCGTATGTGCAGAACCTGGGGCTGGTGATGGTCACTCTCCTCCTCATCTCTCCTTTGTGTGACTGCCACAAGGGCAACCACACCAGCATTCAGCACAAGAGCATCAACACACAAAAAACCTCCTTCTCTGAGAAAATAGTCACATATGCTTGCAATTAAGGGGTGCCTTTTATAGGACCCATAATGCAGCAAGAACTTTGTAAAGGTGCTTAAATCTATTTGAAATGTTGCTGAAATAAATTGCTAATGTTGTTGAAATCAATTACTAATGTTGCTGAAATCAAGTAATTATGTTGTTAAAATCAATGATTAATGTGGCTGAAAATTATTATTAATGTTCATGAAATGTATTTGGAAGGTGATTTCCTTCAAAATCGCACCTATTGCAGGGCGATTTGCTAAATGGCGATTTCTAGGCGATTTTATGGCGATTCAGTGAAATCGCCCTTTTTGAATGAGGCCCTATGAGTAGTAATCTCACAGACGGTGCGAAACCGCGAAGGTCATCAAGTCAAAGGGCATGATTAATGTGGCTGAAAACAATTATTAATGTTCATGAAATGTATTTTGAAGGTGATTTCCTTCAAAATCGCACCTATTGCAGGGCGATTTGCTAAATGGCGATTTCTAGGTGATCTCTAGGCGATTTTTTGAATACAGTGATTTGTATACCTAACATTGGAAAAAATCGGGACCGCGATATAGGAGACAGCGATTTATTTGAAGGCTCAAATCAGCGATATTGAGCTTTGTGAATACCGCGATGTTACTTTAGGGGCTCAAATCACGCGATTTGTGGCGATTTCACACAAATCATCCTTTGTAAATGAGGCCCTATGAGTAGTAATCTCACAGACGGTGCAAATTAAAGAAGGTCATCAAGTCAAAGGGCCAGATTTACTAAGCAGCGGGTTTGGGAAAGTGAAGATGTTGCCCATAGCAACCAATGAGATTCTTGCTGACATTCTCTAGTATGCAATAGGAAAGTGAGAGCTACAATATGATTGGTTGCTATGGGTAACATCTCCACTTTTCCAAAACTGCAGCTGGTGTGGATCAGATTTTAGGATTCAGTCTATCCTCTGTAATTTCAGGAATCCAAAATGTCAGTCAAGACTGCTTTGATGTTTAGTTATCTTTGCTTTTTCTCTTCATATCCTTTTGTTGTTCATACCTAAATGTTGATGCTTATATTGGATTAATATTTTCAGTCCTTTCTATTCATAGTGGTAAGCAATTGACAAGCACACATGTAATATATAAAAACTGAAACAGGAACAGCACTGGGTGCAGTAAAAAACATATGTAAATAATTTCAAATGGCTAAATGTATAAATGACTTAAAAAAGCAAAATGTTAAAACATTGTGATATATTAGCATTTTACTTACCAGTAATAATAAATTATCACAGGAAAGTAAACTTGGTCCCAATTGTGGAAGTCTTGCTTCTAGATTTTAATAAACAGTCACTATGTATTGGAAAGCCTGCAGGTTTGGAAAAGTGGAGATGTTACCTATAGCAACCAATCAGATTCTAGCTCTCACTTTCTTTTTACATACTAGAGAATGTCAGCTAAAATCTACTATGGGCAACATCTCCAGTTTTCCAGACCCGAAGCTTAGTAAATCTGGCCCTCAGTGTGTAATTCCATATATATTCTGGGAACACATGATAAAGGAACAGTTGGTGGTTAATGGCTACCCTTATTGCCCATTCTAATGCATGGTTTCTGATTCTCCCGGAATGTCCGGGAGACTCCCGGAATCCTGGGAGATCTCCCTGACTCCCAGGAGAGCACCCTTTTCTCCCGGAGACAATACAATGTCCGGGAATAGTATTATTCCTGGACACTGTTTTGTCACATACAGAGTGCCCGGACCGCTGAGTTCAGGCACTCTGTATGTGTTGCTATGTAAACACAGAACGCTGTTATCAGTGTGACGCTGACGTAGTCACGTCAGTGTCATTCAGAAGCAGAGGTGCTGCAGAGGACGGAGGGTGAGGAAGAAGAAATGGGAAGACAGCAAAAAGGTAAGAGACTTATAAAAGCTTATTGGGGGTTAAAGTATGTGGGGGGGGGTAATGGTATGTAAAAACGCTGTTATCAGTGTGACGCTGACGTAGTCACGTCAGTGTCATTCAGAAGCAGAGGTGCTGCAGAGGACGGAGGGTGAGGAAGAAGAAATGGGAAGACAGCAAAAAGGAAAGGTAATCATCTCCCCATTCTTCTCATATCCCCCCCTCTGCTTTATCATTTCTCTATCCCCTCATCATCATCCCCTCCCCATTCATCATCTCCCCATTCTTCTCATATCCCCCCCTCTGCTTTATCATTTCTCTATCCCCTCATCATCATCCCCTCCCCATTCATCATCTCCCCATTCTTCTCATATCCCCCCCTCTGCTTTATCATTTCTCTATCCCCTCATCATCATCCCCTCCCCATTCATCATCTCCCCATTCTTCTCATATCCCCCCCTCTGCTTTATCATTTCTCTATCCCCTCATCATCATCCCCTCCCCATTCATCATCTCCCCATTCTTCTCATATCCCCCCCTCTGCTTTATCATTTCTCTATCCCCTCATCATCATCCCCTCCCCATTCATCATCTCCCCATTCTTCTCATATCCCCCCCTCTGCTTTATCATTTCTCTATCCCCTCATCATCATCCCCTCCCCATTCATCATCTCCCCATTCTTCTCATATCCCCCCCTCTGCTTTATCATTTCTCTATCCCCTCATCATCATCCCCTCCCCATTCATCATCTCCCCATTCTTCTCATATCCCCCCCTCTGCTTTATCATTTCTCTATCCCCTCATCATCATCCCCTCCCCATTCATCATCTCCCCATTCTTCTCATATCCCCCCCTCTGCTTTATCATTTCTCTATCCCCTCATCATCATCCCCTCCCCATTCATCATCTCCCCATTCTTCTCATATCCCCCCCTCTGCTTTATCATTTCTCTATCCCCTCATCATCATCCCCTCCCCATTCATCATCTCCCCATTCTTCTCATATCCCCCCCTCTGCTTTATCATTTCTCTATCCCCTCATCATCATCCCCTCCCCATTCATCATCTCCCCATTCTTCTCATATCCCCCCCTCTGCTTTATCATTTCTCTATCCCCTCATCATCATCCCCTCCCCATTCATCATCTCCCCATTCTTCTCATATCCCCCCCTCTGCTTTATCATTTCTCTATCCCCTCATCATCATCCCCTCCCCATTCATCATCTCCCCATTCTTCTCATATCCCCCCCTCTGCTTTATCATTTCTCTATCCCCTCATCATCATCCCCTCCCCATTCATCATCTCCCCATTCTTCTCATATCCCCCCCTCTGCTTTATCATTTCTCTATCCCCTCATCATCATCCCCTCCCCATTCATCATCTCCCCATTCTTCTCATATCCCCCCCTCTGCTTTATCATTTCTCTATCCCCTCATCATCATCCCCTCCCCATTCATCATCTCCCCATTCTTCTCATATCCCCCCCTCTGCTTTATCATTTCTCTATCCCCTCATCATCATCCCCTCCCCATTCATCATCTCCCCATTCTTCTCATATCCCCCCCTCTGCTTTATCATTTCTCTATCCCCTCATCATCATCCCCTCCCCATTCATCATCTCCCCATTCTTCTCATATCCCCCCCTCTGCTTTATCATTTCTCTATCCCCTCATCATCATCCCCTCCCCATTCATCATCTCCCCATTCTTCTCATATCCCCCCCTCTGCTTTATCATTTCTCTATCCCCTCATCATCATCCCCTCCCCATTCATCATCTCCCCATTCTTCTCATATCCCCCCCTCTGCTTTATCATTTCTCTATCCCCTCATCATCATCCCCTCCCCATTCATCATCTCCCCATTCTTCTCATATCCCCCCCTCTGCTTTATCATTTCTCTATCCCCTCATCATCATCCCCTCCCCATTCATCATCTCCCCATTCTTCTCATATCCCCCCCTCTGCTTTATCATTTCTCTATCCCCTCATCATCATCCCCTCCCCATTCATCATCTCCCCATTCTTCTCATATCCCCCCCTCTGCTTTATCATTTCTCTATCCCCTCATCATCATCCCCTCCCCATTCATCATCTCCCCATTCTTCTCATATCCCCCCCTCTGCTTTATCATTTCTCTATCCCCTCATCATCATCCCCTCCCCATTCATCATCTCCCCATTCTTCTCATATCCCCCCCTCTGCTTTATCATTTCTCTATCCCCTCATCATCATCCCCTCCCCATTCATCATCTCCCCATTCTTCTCATATCCCCCCCTCTGCTTTATCATTTCTCTATCCCCTCATCATCATCCCCTCCCCATTCATCATCTCCCCATTCTTCTCATATCCCCCCCTCTGCTTTATCATTTCTCTATCCCCTCATCATTCAATTTATCATTGCCCCCTCCCCATTCTTCACCTCCCCATCATTCTCCCCTTTATAATTTCTCTATCCCCTCAGCCTCCATAATCTCCCCATTCATCAGCTCCCCCTCCCCCTCATCATTTTTGTATCTCCCCGTTATCACCATCTTCCCCTCTCAATTAGCTTTATCATTTTTCTACCCCCTTCATCATCCCACTCCCCATTCATTTCACCATTTTCATCACCCCTCTCCTTTCTAATTTTTTTTATACACTTCACTATTTTCCCCTACTCTTCATCAACCCCCTCCCCCCACCATTTTATTTATTTCATTATCCCCTTCATCTTTTCTTCCCATGTTCATCTCCCTCTTCCTCATATCCCTCTCTACTATACTTACCTGCACCTTTCTGCACTCCGCCGCGGCTCTGCTACCCATGCGTGTGATGTCATGACGTCACACGCATGGAGCTGGGTAATCTGGCCGCAGAAGTCCGGCAGCTGTTAGATCTCTGACAGTCTGCCGGCTCCAGATGCACTGAGATCTGACAGCTGCCGGACTCCTGCGGCGCCACTTGGTCCGTTTGGCGCCTGGAGCTCCAGCTCCAGTTGCTCCGCCCTCCCTACGCCCCTGAGCCTGGATATTTTGCAGGACACCCATACACAAACACTGGCAACACAGGGACTGCCTCCCCTCCCTGCTGTGATGCAGGAACCACCCCCCCAGCAACGCAGGGACCGCCCAAACCCCCCCTCCAATGCAGGGATCACCCCTGGCAATGCAGGGACCGCCCCCATGCTTTTTACTTTTCTCCTTGAAATGATTTTTTTAAAATAGGCAACCGTGTTCTAATGATCGTGCATTTCTTATATGGTCTCTATTTTCTTCCAGCATATTGAAGGAAGCATGTAATAAACTTGTACGAGTGTTCATTGAAATTGCATGTAATAAATTAATTTATCTCTATTTTTCTGTAGCTGAAGCAGAGTATTTATCAATTCTGCCCTCTTTGCTCTTCAGTTCTACATGACACATTCTCATTGCTTGCTACATTATGCATGTATCACTGTACTACTGTGTTTTGATGTTCTGATCTTGCTATAAATAAATCTGGGTTTATCTGATCTTGTATTCACCAATGTTTATTAATGTTATCTTTTCAATATTTTTATACTCTTGATTAATTGCATCATAATTCTGACCTTACATTTCTTTTATTTCATTTTTTTTCTTTGTCTTTCAGGAGTAGTTTTTCTAACTCCATTTCACTGGAATGACCATTTTCTCATCCACTGCTCCCTACCTCTCTTCCCTCATCATGTGCATCCACACCCCTTCCCACCTTCTCTGTTCTGCTAACCAGCGCTGTCTGACCTCCTTACTGATCACCACCTCTCATGCCCGTATCCAGCACCTCTGCACTCCCTTCTTCAGTCAGACTCTACCCCACATTGCAGGTCTTAAAGCGCTCACTCAAAACACACCTGTTCAGGCTAGCCTACTCTTCTCCACTTAACATCCTCACTGCATCCTACATCTATCCCTTCTTCTCCATTCACACCAGCAGTCCACTTCCTTCACCCTCCTTATATCTTCTGTAAGTTCCCACTTATACCCCTTGCACATCGTCACCCTGCCAATATCCCAGGTATGTCAACCCGGGATATTGCCGTGTCACCAGATGATCCCAGGGTCACAGACCCTGTTTCACACTGTAGGGTTATACCGGGACCCGGGTCTGCCCTGACAGTAGTGTGAGTTATCATACTGTAATTTGTTTACTATTGCTCTGGCAGCACTTTTAGTTTCTGTGCTACCTGGGTTAAAAAAAACAGGGTAGCACGTTTCACACTGTACCCCTACCCGGGTCGGACCCGGATATAACCCTTCTTTTGTGCCGGGTCATTCCCTTTCACACTGCACCTCGACCAGGGTTGTTGCGGCTTACCCCACCAATAACCTGGGATTTTGGGGCGATGTGAAAGGGGTATTAGTGTGTTAGCTCATGTGAGCAGGGCCCTCCATCCTAGTGTTGTTTCCTCCTCCACCACTCCCCCCTCACTTCGTACCCTCTTGTCCCCCTCTGCTACCCCTTTACACCATCCCCACCTGGTGCTCCCTCTCAACCTCTCACTGCACTCTATCCCCTTCTCCCTGATCTGTCAAGCTTGACAGCTCGCATTTTGCCTTGCTGCCTGTGCTTGATTCACTTTATTGTATTTTTGTGATATTTTTATATTTAGATTGGATTTTATTATGTACTATGCTGTCTATCCCTATCCTGCTTGTCTGTACTGTATTTTGTTGTATTTTGTATAGTGCTGCAGACACCTTATGGCATCTTATAAATAAACGATAATAATAATAATAATAATTCTAACCCTTATTCAAGAATGGTTTATGGTTTATAGTTTGGGTTTTGAAGAC
This sequence comes from Limnodynastes dumerilii, assembly GCA_011038615.1. Classification (NCBI taxonomy): domain Eukaryota; kingdom Metazoa; phylum Chordata; class Amphibia; order Anura; family Limnodynastidae; genus Limnodynastes; species Limnodynastes dumerilii. The sequence continues at coordinate 51,286 of WWET01000824.1, forward strand.
CTCTGTCTTTGAACAATTGAGTCCTAAACTGTAAAGTGACTGGTACTGATTTAAGCCAATTGAGGTGATGATAATATCTTAAGAACAGGAAAGCTGGGATTATTATTATTAAATATTATTTTTCTTAAATAAATATAGCTCCATCTTGGAAGAAGAGCACAGGGAGACCCATGATGCCTTGTGTGCTAGTCATGTAATGAAAGAATAACACCACAAGGGTGCAAGTACTGAGCAGATTATTTTACACAGTTACTCAGAATGAATGTACCTTTAAAATCTGTCCAGACATTTTAAATCAGTGCAAGTGTTTTGCACCACTTTCTGCTTTAGAAGACACACAGCATTTTATTACGCAGTGTATTATATTAAGGAATAACATTTTCTGTCCACATGTGAGTGAGATTATATTTTGCATTAGTTGTCATATTAACCTTATGGACAACAAATTGCAATTAAACAGTGTTTGTAGGTATCTGCATACTGGTCTGCACACAAAGTAGAAAGGAAGTGCCCCACACATGCAGTAGAATAGAATTAGATTTGAAAGTTAAAGATAGGATTTAAATATTTCGCATTAAAATGAGTATAACAGGCTTAATGTACTGGTTAAGGATGTTTCCTAATCTCTCTTGTTCCGATTTGTTGAAAACATTTGTACGTTCTCGTAGGTTAATGCCTTCCAGTATGTACACGGAGCTGTTTTTTAATGTGTTTCATGCAACATACCTTACACCTAGTAAAAGATTCAAAATGGGTCTGTTAACTTCAGATCAGTGCCTACGCTGTCAGAAACCAGGTGCGGATTTGCACCATTGCTTATGGGATTGTCCTGTCTTGAAGCCCTTTTGGCTGAAAATCAAGCGGTGTTCTGAGCACTGCTTGGTAAGTAACCTCCCTCTCTCAGCAGAGTGGGCAACTTTGGGAATTTTACCTTCAAATCAGAGACTTTCCATGGGACTAAGCAAACTTTTATTGGCAGTAAGTGCTGCAGCTCGCAAAACTATTTTGCAAAGATGGCTGGATACCTCAGCACCCCCATTTTCATTATTTTTAGATAAACTAGCATATGTGTTCCGTATGGACTGGATCGAAACAATTCTTGAAAGATCTAACAAGGTTTAGGGATTCTTTGAAGTTTGGGAAGGCTACATCGATACTCTTCCTATGCAAGTTAAAAGACAGCTCCGTAACTGTTTGCAACATACAGAGTGGTATTTAACTAGAGAGGTCATGGGAGATCCTGCTATTGTTATAGTTGATTGAGATTTGGGATCGGATTTGGAAGGTTCAAAGCATATTTAAGATATATTGGTCTCAGCTTGTTACTCTGTTCCCGAAATAGAGCATTTGTTGGGGGTGGGTTACGACTGATATAATGGTAATCGAACCAATGTCTTTGAAATTATTCTTTTGGGTATGCGCGAACTGTTAATGTTATTTGAATATCTAACAATGGTCATCTGACTGTTTTCAAAAGGCCTAATAAGAAAGATCTTGTTATGTATTGTTGGCATAATAATTGTATTTTACCCAAAGTAATGTATATTATTGTACAATGTGTATAATAATAAAAAAAATTAAAAAAAATGGGCATAGCAAAATAGGATTTTAAAACACTTTTAATAAGAAAAATAATTTTATCTAAAAGTTTTAACTTAACAGGGTTAACTAATTATAAAATGAGTTAACTTTGGGTATGGTTTTACCATTAAAAGTTAAAATATAAAATATTTAAATATAGTTAAAATAGTTAAAATATATAAATTTTTGCACCAGAAATTTACACAACTATTATCGCCGATTCGATGATCTGTATTCCAACCAGCTCAAACAGCGTCAGACCTGCGACTCCTGGGATTCTGAAGATTCCAATGCCGACGACAGGTATGTTTTCTTTCTAACCCTAACTACCATATTCCAGCCACCTAAACTTATCCCTCCCTTAATGCTATCCTTCTGTTTCCCGCATCCTAAACCTATTTTTCCCTTCTCCGCAGCCTAACCTTAACCTTTCCCTCCTCGCAGCCTAACACTAATTTTCCCCTAATAGAAGCCTATCATTAGCAGATACTAAAGGCATATAGAAAAGGGTACCTTGTCCACATAGGAATAATCAACATGGTACCCGTTCTATATAAATATATTTATTTCACAAGTGTCAGCACTGATATAGCAGACACTAAGCTGTCAACTGTATCAGGGTTGAAATAGCGATAACCATCCCTTACATTTATAATTTTTTGAAGAAAGTTCCATAAACGATTTATGACCATTGTTTCATTCAGAATGAGGTTAAAAATAAATTATTCCACCTTTTTTTTTTATTTAGTATTCATTAATTCAAATAATGGCATTTTCAATTTGCCATAAAAGAATACAATGTACTGAAACAAACAAGTATTTATAATGTATACAATCTCTGGTGCTGCAACAGAAAAATAAGAGCATCTGCACAAGATATTAGTGTTTTGTTTAATTATCATCATATAATTTCATTATTATTATTACTATTATATTAAACATTATATTGATAAGACAAAAGTTCAGTATTTTACTATTTTTTAATCATTTGCCTGATAAAGCCTAAAATATACAGGGATCACACAGCATTTAACCTGCTGTGAGGCTCTGTAACATTGACCTAAAATTTCTACGGCAGTTACAATTAAGTGAGAAAAACTAATATACACCCTATTGTGTACCTCTGAGCAGATGGTGCAAAAGTTTTATTAAAGCCTGAGGCACTCCCTGGGGGGCTGTACTCATAAAGGGCATGTGAAAGCCAGAACATTGAAATATTCAGTAGCCATAAGCAGGATCACCAACCATTTAAGAGAACAGCTAACAATGTAACGTTTCAGTTCAAAAGAGGTCATTTTAAAGGAATTCCACTGAACGTATTAAAATCATTTTATAACAGATGTCCCTAGGCGTGAAACAGGTTTCAATGTTTACTGATCTCTAAACATCCATCCCTCATTTGACACATCTCAGTGCCTCCTATTTATATATTACTTATATTAGTAAAGTAAATATTCTATAAAGCAGACAGTTTGTTTAAAGTTGAGTTATCTGACAAAAGGGCACCACCTGGAACAGTTTTGCATCAATAACTCAATATAATCATTATCATTTTCGGAAATCCCCAAGGAGGGAAAGGACCCAACCCAGTGCTCTAGCTAACAATCCATTTCCTTGATGTCAATATTAAGCCTTTAGCACAAATTATTACGGTCTGTGTTAGTGTCACGGAGGTTGGTTTGGGAACAGCGGAATGCAAATTTTGTTCTTTTCGACAAATATATCATAGACATTTTGATAAAAGAATAATCACATTTGACAGGTTTACAGATTTAAAATGAACTACCCTAGATCTTCTGCCTCCAACCCCACTCAAATCAAACATCTAGGTGGAAAATAGAAAATGTCGTCCCCCTGCATAAAAGTGGAAGTAGGGAAAAAGCGGCGAACTACCGACCAATGAGTCTAACATCAGTAGTAGAGAAATTTATGGAAATAAATCCAGTAACTTACAGGATCCCAAGCAGCATGGATTCACTGGGGGAAGATCATGTCAAACAAATCTTATTGAATTTTTGACTGGGTCAGTAAAGTATTAGATAAAGGGGGAGCTGTAGACATAGCTTATCTAGATTTTAGTAAGGCTTTTGACACTGCGCCACATCGCAGACTGTTTAATAAGCTGGAAACTTTGGGACTGGACTTAAAGATATTTGCATGGGGCCGATCCTGAAGAACGGCCGACAAGGGAATTACATGCTGCTCGGCCTTAATACATGCGCACAACCTTCATACGGCGGTCATAAGTAAAGTTACATAAATTTACGGCTGGCGGCTGTTACAAAAAGGGGGCTTTCCGCCCCATTATGCATGTCGTATCTCTGCCATAAAGGCGGAGATAGACATGCAAATTAGGGGACGGGGCGGGGGAAGCCCTGTTATGATCAGCTGCTGATCGTAAAAGTTAGGGTAGGAATCTGTGGAGTGTACGGAGCGTGCACTCCACGCTCCAATGGCAGCCGTACTGACCTCAGGCGGCCATAAGGTGCCCGTAGGTCAGGATCTGGCCCTTGGATATGATCTTGGTTACAGGATAGACAACAGAGGGTTGTAGTAGATGGTAAGGTGATATTGCCTGTGGTATTGAGGGGAAAATATGCCATTTTTCAGATGACACAAAGATATGTAACAGGGTAGACATGATACACAAAATTTAGGATGATCTAGGTAGACTGGAGGAATGGTCAAGAGTGTGGCAACTGCAGTTTAATGCCAAACATTGCTAAATCATGCACTTCATCAGGCACAAAAAACAAAAAGCTCAATATATCATTAAATGGCACTATTTTAGAAACTACTAAAGAGGAAAGGGAGTCATTATTTCATGTGACTTAAAGGTAGCCAAGCAATGTAACAAAGCAATGAGAAAGGCAAGTCAGATGCTTGGTTGCATAGGGAGAGGAATTAGTCGCAGAAAGAGAGAAGTAGTGATGCCCCTTTATAAATCATTGGTACGCCCTCACCTAGAATACCGTGTTCAGTTCTGGAGGCCATATCTCCAGAAAGACATAAATACATTAGAGACTGTGCAAAGAAGAGCAACATCGTAAAAGTTAGGGTAGGAATCTGTGGAGTGTACGGAGCGTGCACTCCACGCTCCAATGGCAGCCGTACTGACCTCAGGCGGCCATAAGGTGCCCGTAGGTCAGGATCTGGCCCTTGGATATGATCTTGGTTACAGGATAGACAACAGAGGGTTGTAGTAGATGGTAAGGTGATATTGCCTGTGGTATTGAGGGGAAAATATGCCATTTTTCAGATGACACAAAGATATGTAACAGGGTAGACATGATACACAAAATTTAGGATGATCTAGGTAGACTGGAGGAATGGTCAAGAGTGTGGCAACTGCAGTTTAATGCCAAACATTGCTAAATCATGCACTTCATCAGGCACAAAAAACAAAAAGCTCAATATATCATTAAATGGCACTATTTTAGAAACTACTAAAGAGGAAAGGGAGTCATTATTTCATGTGACTTAAAGGTAGCCAAGCAATGTAACAAAGCAATGAGAAAGGCAAGTCAGATGCTTGGTTGCATAGGGAGAGGAATTAGTAGCAGAAAGAGAGAAGTAGTGATGCCCCTTTATAGATGTAAATATATCAAGGGTTGTGACCGGCTAGAGGAGGGTGGCATTTTTAAAACAAAGAGGTGTAACAGAACATGAGGGCATGAATATAAACTGGAGGGTGGTAGATTCAGAGGAAATGTGCGGAAAAAATTACTTCACTGAAAGGGTGATAGATAAGTGGAATAACCTCCCATCTGAGGTGGTTGAGGCTAGCACAGTAGAACAGTATAAACATTCTTAGGATATATACAAGGATATCCTAAATCTCAAAATAAATTGAGGGTAAATAGGGTCTAGGGCCAGTATAGTTTAAAAAAAAACAACTGGGCAGATTGGATGGGCCATGTGGCTCTTATCTGCCATCACTTTCTGTTTCTATGAATAAGCAATATGAGGCCAACATTATAGCCAAAATTCAGATCAAGCCAGATGGCACCCACTGCACTTCTCTTTCCTGGGAAATATTAACTTAAGCAAGATATCAATTCTATCGAAACTCAGATGCCTCATTCCATATGTTTTTTGTGGAGGCTCAGTCATCTTTTTTATCTGGCATTGTAGGAGACTGCGTTTTAAGAATGTGGTTCTGAACCAATGCAAAAATGGAGGGCTCCAGCTCCTTAACCTCCTACTTTAGTTGTTTTTCACACATCTAGGTGAGGTATTAGAATGGACTAGATGTCCCTTAAACAATGGTTGACTGTGAGGAACATCTACTGTACTCTCTTTCCCCACTAGAGACACTTGACTATTATTATTCCAAGGTTGACCCCCCACAATTTCCCCTATGCTACAAGTATGGAAGTGTCTAAGAAGCTGTAATCAAATATCCTACACTGTTTCCCCAACAAATTCCCATAACCCAGCTTTCATCCCCATGACCACAGTTACACTTTCTTAGAGTTTGTTGTGAGAGGGTCCCTTGTGTGTCAGCAAATTTTTGTAAGATGGGAGTGTTTGTCCCCTCTATTCACACACTATTCTGCTCCTCTCTGAGAAGGAATGTTAGACTTACATCCAGGTTAGACATTAATTCCTTTGAGAAATTTTGCCTGGCCAGCCAGCCACTTCTTTACTAAACTAAATTTTGTCTTAGGACATATGGCCTGCACTTTCAAAGTTCACCAAGGCATGGAAGAGGGATTAAAAGCACTAGATAGATGATGCAACAATATTTAAAGTATTTCCCTCCACCCAGGCACCTTCGCAGAACACTATTGTCCTGACGATTCAGTATATAATGATTTATTACTGTTATCCAGCTAGCCACCGTGGTGGGGAAGAGTTCCAGATACACCCAACTTTTGGCTTTTTAACTATACAATTTATCTCACCCCTTTCTCTACTTCCTTTTTGCCCTCAGTCTTCCCCTTCCCTTCTAGTTATATATGGTTTTGTTTTAGATTTTTCCTGTTTGTCTAAATGTGAAAACTAAAAACTAAATTCAATACAGTTCAGTGGTTTGTTTGTTTGTCATCCCGCTTGAATGCTAATAAATACAGTTTGAAAAATCAATTTCATTCATGTTCTATTAACTAAATTTGTGCAGTAGATCTCCTGTAGGACAGATCAGTCAACAAGCTGGGAACAGTGAACTTCAGAAAACAGACAGAACAATGGTGGTCACAACGCTAATGGGACTGGTTTGCTAAAGATGCCCACCAAAAAGGAGTGATGGAATAAGTTTAATGTATAAAAATTAAGTTTAACAACGTAAGAAGTGTGGAATATGGATTTATATCAAAAATGAATCCCAAAATCTGTGTTTAATGGGGTAAAAAGGGTTTTCAGATTGTCTCTGGTTGTGTAATAGGTAAAAGAGCATTATTGGATTATATTGGGAATTTATAATCTCTCATATAACCCTCCAATGGGCTTGATCCAGATCTGAACACACCTGATGGCGTAACATAACGCTGCATTCTTTTGCACTGCACATCCACATAACAAACACATATGCTATCACTGTAAGCCAGACACATAACAAGTTACTGCTGTAACCACTTGCATTCAGAGGGGAATTTTGTAAGAAGTGGTAAAAGGATGGACCTGATCCAGAACCAAAGACAGATGTAGTCACAGTTTATGGCAAACATTTGCACCATCCAGAGAACATGCTGCTGACAGCTGACACTCTACAACATATTTCGGATCACTTTGATAACATTGGTTTCGATAGATAGATAGATAGATAGATAGATAGATAGATAGATAGATAGATAGATAGATAGATTAGATAGATAGAGGCACCTTTTGTACACCATTAGGTAATGTTGATCTGATACAACCAGTGCCGTTTCTAGACCTAGCAGAGCCCAGGGCGGAAAAACTTTCTGGTGCCCCCACAAAATTTTTTTTTATTTTTTTTTTTAAACAAGTAAATAATTAAATTAAATTACTTTATAAAAGGTATGCTGTGTATGTGCCTAATAATCCAATTCTGCCAGTTGCTGTGTGCGCAGCCTCCATTTATAATCTGCCCTAAATTATATATTATCTGCCCATAGATAATATAATATTTATAATATAGGAAGAATAATAATAATATGGGGCACATAATATCATTATGGGGGGCAGATAACAGAAAAGGTCCCCCAAACGTTGTAAGAAATAAAATAAAGCCCCTCTCTAACACACACAATACCTGATCACACACACACCTGTACCTGATGTACAGTAGTAGGGAGTCAGTTCACCAGGAAGTGAAATGCAGGAAGTTCTGGCTCCACCCTGATCTCTAGACTGGTCACATGGTCACATCACAGGAAGCTCTGGCTCTACTTCCGATCTGCAGCCTGGTCACATGGGCATCATAGGTCCTGCTGCAGCTTAGATTTCTATTTTTGGCTGCAGCGCAGAGTCTGTGTCCCATTGAATGGCTGCCTAGAGTAGGCAGCCATTCACTGGGACACAGTCTCTGCGCTGCAGCTGAGCGGTCACCACTAGCTGGGCAGCGCTAGACCACCAGGAAGGCGGCCCTAAAACACAAAATGGCAGTGCTGCCTGTGGGGCACATGCCCCCCTGCCCAGCCTGCCTCTGCGCTCCCTCTTTAAATCAGCTAGGGGCTCGCCCGCCCCTAGAAACGGCCCTGGATACAACTTTAGATAATGTTTTGGTTTGTATGCCATATGTATTATTATGTTTCAGCTTAAGTGAAAGTGAATAATTGCCATTTCTCAATATGGCAGCCAGAATCCAAGCACATGCACAGTAGACATTGTGAATCTGTACATGCACAATAGACCAAGAAAAAGGTGCTATTGTCTCTATTTAAACCCGTTCTGTCTGTCTCAGAAACTTGGATGTCTTCTTACTCTCCCTAAGGTATATTCACAAAGGATGAAACATGTTGGAACTGGCAATATTGTGTGTGGACTCTCACTCAAAGACTTGCAGATCAGCTTTTAAATATATGCATATTCAAATGTTTAGTAAGTATATTTTTAACCATAATTACCACACATACATTGTCTATTTCTGTATATGTTTTGCTTTCTGTAGGTACCATTAAAGAAGTTTAAAACCAAAGGATAAGAAACATTGGATAAAGGTAAGATACCCATCAAAGCCGGCAAATAAATTATATCTTGAATGCACATAAAAATCCCTTAAGATTTTGCATGTTAGTGTATGTCTCTTTTTAAATAAAAGACAGATTTTTTAAATACAGACAGCCGACAGCTAATTGTTGCTGTCTCTGTTTTGAAAATTTGCCTAATTAGAAAGTTTTTATAATGAATGGGTAAGTACGCTGAAATAATTTTTTGACAACTTAGCCATTCATTAGCTTTCCAACACAAGACCCACCAGGAGTCTTAGGGTTAGGCTGTGGGGAGAAAATACAGCGTAGAAGGGGAGTCTTAGGGTTAGGCTGAGGGGAGCAGATCCAGCATAGAAGAGGAAGGTTAGGGTCAGGCTGTTGGGAACGGAGGGTTAGGTTGAGGATTAGGATAATGGTTGGGGTTGGAAAAAATATTTACCAGTCGGCATTAAGGTTTCCTTCAGGAAATCCTTTACTCCGTCACTCTGGCGATACCGGAACAATCAGTGGCGGTGGGACGCTGTATATGTGGTGTTGAAAGTGGCCCTGACATAAAAGGGCTGTTTTCAGCAGCGAGCAACACACCCAAAAGTGTGTTATCAAGTTTGGAACCAGTTATTGAATATACTACACCAAAGGCGCCTTTTGTTCTCTCCTCCTTTATTTCAGCTATTTATTTAATCCATTGGGACAAGCAGATTCCATAAAGGACAGCAGCCCAAAGAAAAACAGGATTCCCTTACAAAGGAATATTCTTTTCTAATAAATCAATCTTTTTTTTATTTTATGACTTATTTATATATATTTTTATTTGTTAGTCACAATCACCGTTTTCCACCAGCGATACATATGCCTCTCTAAACATAGCTGCATTGTGCTTGGCTTTACTGTGTAAATATGCAACCTCTCATACTTGCCTGGTGCTCCAGAGCTATAATTGTTTGTGTCTGTACCCCACATATTTGTATCTGACTTGCGGCATAAAAGATAACTTAGGTCAGTATCTCCAGAAAAAAAAAAAAACTTCTTCCACAGACACAAATTGGAGGAGTAGCCTTTCTTTAATATGAAACGATCACCTATGACTCAAAGGATGCATCCATGTTGATAGAACTACAGATTGCATGCCTAATAGTCAGAAGCCTGGTTTATACATGGTTCTTAGTGCATTGGATGAGGAACCATTTTGTGAGTTTACTAATGTTGTTCAGTGATTAATACAATAATTAAATTGTAGAAAGATTTTAATGATTAAAGATCTTTCAAGTAAACCACGGTGCAAAGAATGACATTTAAATCACTTCCAGTCAAATCCTTAAAATAAAGACCATAAAATATCAGTAATATAAAAGTATAAAAATACAGTTTATACCACATACAAAACCACCAAAAAAAAAACAAAAACAACCCATAACATCTGTAAAACAACCTATCTTTACAAAACAGTCAAAAAACAGTTCATGATCATATACAACTAGAAGGTGCATTGGCATTAGGGCTTAGATTTAAGGCCCATGGCTGTAATAATACAGTAAAATGATTTACGCTGGATAACAGTGTAACTGCCATAAATTAAATAAGTTACTTCACATTTTAGTTTGAGCTGCCACTTAAGGCATATATTAATCTAATGTGTCTTTAAAGCTTTTCTTGCGAGATCCAGATCTTTTCTTTTGTTTGTGCTGGATCTTCGGCATTCATATGCTTCCTGCTGTAGAGGGATATAACTCTCCAGTAGTCCCAAGCCCTGCTCAGCAGGACTTGAGAATAGTCTTGACCAGGATGGTTTAAACTTTCCATTGAATCCTATAAAGGCAATGCTTCCTGAAACACAAATGACATAGCTTGAAATTATTAAATCAGATTAATGTCTTAATATCACATTTAGCATAACAATCCGCTGTGTCTAAACTATTATATATTTCTTATAATATGTTTATACAAAAAAAAAAATGGGAAGCTTTTCTTGCGAGATCCAGATCTTTTCTTTTGTTTGTGCTGGATCTTCGGCATTCATATGCTTCCTGCTGTAGAGGGATATAACTCTCCAGTAGTCCCAAGCCCTGCTCAGCAGGACTTGAGAATAGTCTTGACCAGGATGGTTTAAACTTTCCATTGAATCCTATAAAGGCAATGCTTCCTGAAAAACAAATGACATAGCTTGAAATTATTAAATCAGATTAATGTCTTAATATCACATTTAGCATAACAATCCGCTGAAACAATTTTTTAGGACAAATGTGCCAATCAATTAGTGTCTAAACTATTATATATTTCTTATAATATGTTTATACAAAAAAAAAAAAATGAGATTCTGTCAGATTGTGTCAAATAGAACTAGATAAATCCCATACTTTATCCAAAGGTTATTTTAAAAGGTCAATTAGCAAAAAAAAATTAAATTAAATAAGAATTAAAGGATTCTGGGTAATAATAATAAAAAAAAATAAATTAAAAAAAAAAAAAGGATGTTAACTTCTTGACTAAGTTCTAGGGAAATGACATATCTTCAAGCAATTCAAACTGAAGCGACATAAAAGATGCTGCCATGAGACAACCTTGTGGTCATATAAAAACAATAAGAGAAGAATTTTAATAACAAGGATGATTTATGCAGTGGTGAGGCCAACAGAGGATGCCAAATTAAGAATTAAGCCACTAGAACTGTGCAGAAGTGGAATGAATTAAATGTGCACCTACTGTAAAAATGTAGGATCTAGTGATACATCATAATGTGATGCAACCTTACATTTGACTTAGTTATATAGGAGATTTAAGTGCAATTTACCTTTGCTTTTAAGAATTGCTGGTTTGGCTGTTCCAAGAGCATGTAATGGCTGTGCAATATTACCATAATCTTTAATGTTTCCACGTGATGCAATGGCGACTATTGATCTAAGAGATAAAATGTCAATCAAAATATTTTTATTATACCAAAATGACATTCTCAAATAAACAATTACATTTTTTTATGTAGCTCAACTGTCATATTTTTCCCAAACAATAAATGAAACATAGGTCACCTTAACAAAAATCTAGTTGCACTTTCATAGAATCTTTAAATCTAAGTAGCTCATGCTGGAATCTGCAGGAGTCATATACATGTTATCATATGATTAATTAGAGTATATAGGATGCTACTTTAAGGTTTAATTCTTAAGATGCTATATCTATTATTATGTGCAAGTGAAAACATGTTGGCATTTTTGTAATGCTTTTACCTAATTAAATTAGTTCCCAAAGAAGGTCTTCAGGTTTAAACAGTCATAGGTTAAGTCTGCAAATGGTTAATCATTGTAGGTCTACTTAAGCAGAATACTTATCAGTAAGCTAAAATTTTATTTTACTTTTATATTTTCCACATTTACTGGATATAAGCATTATACAACTGTGCAGATTCTTTTTCTTTTTTAATATTTGACAATATTATGGTCACTGCTGGTTTCCAAAGTTTAAAAAAAATAATAAAAACTACCTTTGCGGAATTTTATTTTCTAAATATTTTTCCAGTCGCTCAATATCATCTTTTGAAAAGAACAAGTGCTCTTTTACTATTCCAGTGCAAGAGTCAATGACAACAACGAATAAACCAACTTCTTGGAATGAATACTCTGTGCCATTCACCTACAAAATACATGAAGGCAGTATAATGATTGCCAATGGTAACAAGCATTTGTCAATAGCACACAAGCCATTTCCCTTACGACATCACTATACAAACCTATGATGACATTTAACTCATAATAACATTCTATTAATCTTTCAGGTCTCGTAGGCTTAAAAAACTCAGCACTAAAATGAATACGAATTTCCTCACTTGGAGGGAAGCATAAAATAGACAAGTTACTAGACAGAATAACAGCCAGAAAGTTTAAGTCAATAAATAGCAGGCAGCAAACATTTTACTTACTCTACGGTAAAATATCTTGCAATGCACACTTTGAGTTGCTGTGCTCTTTTTCATTTTTTATGGCATGGTCTTTAAATGAATGTATTTGTCATTTTATTGCATACTGATACATAAACATAAATTATGCCAAAAATTTTATATAGAAACCATACCACCATTCCAAAAGTCTGTCTGTTACAATTCTGCTGCATAACATTCTGCCCTATCTAATTGTCAGACAGGCTTGAAGAGCAGTGAGTTCAGCTGCACTCTCCTTGTAGGTGGGTGTTTTGTTTTCAATGAAGGGCTGTTTGTTACTCCTGCCTGTGAGAGCGAGCAGGAACCAGCCAAGTAGCAACAGGGGCTGCCAAACCCCATGCAATCAAACACAAACAAATATTACATTTAGAATCTCTGAATTTAAACTCAACTGGATTTAACATTTTTAGTACTATAATTATTTTTAATAAGGAAAATAATTTTAACTGCTGTGGTAAAATGTCCCTATATAGAGGGACTGTGAAAAAGGGCTAATTTTGGGGAATTTTATGCACAGTTTAATGCAGTTTTAGATTTTCATCTGGTTTTTGCTTTTTTGGTTTGGAGACTTGGAAAACAGACATTGTTAGAGGCCCCTGAGCATTAGACCTCAAAAAAGCAGAACCATGCAATGTAGTTCATAATAAAAGCAACATGTTTGTATTAATCTATGTATGTAAAGATAGCATTCAGATGCTTCAAATCCTCGCAGTCACAGAAATCATGGAGAAACATTATATTAACTTTTCCTTGACTTCAATTAAAGGGTTGTCCCCCGTATTACAATGCTGGAGCACTAGAGAAATGTAAATATGAATTGGCTTTACTAAAAGGAATTTAGTGCGCAAGGTAAATTTTTATTTTGCAATATATAACACATAGTTGTTGAGGACTACTAGACAAATAAGATGACACTTACATTTATTTGTTTTTTAAGAAAAATTTTTAAAATTTCAATAATATTTACATATTGGAAACCAACTTAAGAAAGTTTTTAAGTATGCTTACCAAAATAAAAGATTTAGTTGCCCCTTGTTGGATTTCTTCTTTGCTATGAGACTGAATCTCCACATGGAGGTAGATATTATGAGGATCACTGGTATAAACCACCTAATACCAAAAATACAGAAATGGTGACTTTATCCATACCATTTTCAAATGTATCTCTCTCTATCTCTTCTTACTGTATTTCAAAACGCTATTTACCTCACACAACTTAAACATGCATTAAAATATTGGACAAAATGTCAAAGACGACAAGGGCTACCAGCAATGGTAGTGAGTCACAAACACACAGACTGATTTGGTTGATTCATGAATATGCAATTAACTAAAGCTTGGGCCCAATCATTCTGTTCCAAAGCCTAAAAAGATCACAGCCATGTCAGAACCTAAATCTGACTGGCTGGTGACTGTGAATAAGGTCTAGTATGACTAGTCGCTGACTACTAGTCATTTATCCATAACTACAATGCCAACCAGGGCCACCCTTAGCAGTGCCTCGAGAAAGCCTCCTGGGGGGGCCACCTTCTTGCATTCAGGGCATGCGCAGCACAGCACCGGAACAGCGCATGCGCAGCAGCTGACAATTATTCACCTGCTGCGGCTGACTATATAACTAATCAGCAGCGGAAGCTACTAGTTAGTTGTTTATAAACAGCGCTCTGCACTAAGCATGATTTATAAACATCGCCAGCATCACTGACACAGCCATGGCTGTCTGCTACACTATATTAGTAACATGCCGCAGCTCTGTAGGTAACGCTGCCAGGCAGTAATAGATATAACTCCCCACCAGCAGCATCTACAGAGCCGCAGCACGATACTAATATACTGTAGCAGACAGCCACAGTTCTGTAAAGGAAGCTGGTGGGGGTGGCCCCAGGACACAGACGCCCCTGTTTAAACACCCTAGGCACGGTACAGCTGGCAACAAAACACCTGTTAGCCACAGAACAGTCCGCACCTGTGTCTGATGTTTACTTTTTTGCACTGGCATTTTTCACCTGGCTATGAATATTATTATTATTATCCTTTGATACTAGAGTGACCCAGAGTGAGGAGCAACTGCTCAAATCTGAACTCAGACTAAATATGTTACAAAGATTGTGAGGGGCAATAAATTAAGTTTTTTTGCATGCAAAGAAAATAGCGCCTGATTCAGCTTTTTGCATAGAAATGGTGAATGAATGGATTAATTAATCAGGCATTGATCTACAGGACAACACCTCTCAACTCATTCTGATTACACAATTCATACTTGCTTCTCCCTGCAATACAACATTGTTTTGCCAAGGTGCATATTTGCTCCTTTTTTGCTGTTTATTCGAACTCTGGATCAGCCCCTAGGTGTTCTTTAATAAAAGGTTGCATCTTTTTTGTATTCCATGCTGTGTAGGATTTATCGCTGGTTTGACATGCAACTATGACTACATTATGATTTCCAGAAAAAGATTATTCTGTAGCTTTGTGTGCTTTCTGTGAAATGTATTAAAGGGTGAAATGTTTGTTTCTGGTTTCCTGTTTTGCTTTCTGCCCTTCCTGCATACAAACGTACAAATGTTAATTCAAACTTTACAAGACATATATTTCTTAGAAAGCATCTGGAGGTCAAACTTGTAAATTCAGTGGTTACAGAAGCAAGTTTTACAGAGTTTTAGTACTAGTTATTGCTCAAGTTTTACGAAGAAGTTCTGTTTATGGTTGTGGGGTGCTTCTCTTTTACTAGTGACCCCCTCCACATCTATAAAATAATGGAAAAGGTGTCTAGTAGTTTACAATACTTTCTTGTAGTCTGCAATATAAGTGAAATAAAATAAAAATAAATGTAAAAGTTGTAAAATATGCTGTAAACTTAAAAAAAATGTTAACATTACAAGTACCTGAGATGCACCACAATTGGTGCAAGTTGTAGTTGCCTTTACTGGCATTGGTATTGTTGCTGTGGGTGCTTTGGTATATTTGGGGTATGCCTTAGTCATACAGTTACTGGTTGCTTTGGATAGAAACGTAGCATTGATCATCAGTCTTTCACATCCCTGAGAAGAGCAATAGCTGTGACTGTCGCGGTTGTGTTTTGCTTGGAGGAAGATAAAAAGCAATCTAAAGTACATGGAGAAATAAAAAATATTGTCTGTAAAGTAACACATTAACAAAATTTACTAGAAATTTAACAGGCTACTAGGTGAGGTAACTAACATAATGCAATTTATAATACCAAGCATTCTTGATAATTAGCTTTCTCCAAAATACATTGTGTGATAACACAAATAAAAGGACTACACTATGTTTATAATTAATATTTTAGAAGAATATATATGGTAGAAAGATTTGGGAATCATTGCCTCATTTTTTCGCCTCCCCCAAGTGTGATGTCAAATTTACTAATTATGCACTTTCAATGACTTCATAAGACAATAAAGTAGAACGGAGCATTTATCAGTTTATATTTTAATTACACGGCTAAAAAAGGAGAATAGAATAGTGACTTCAGTAACAGCAGCAAGTATAAAAACCATTCTGCATATTTTACATTAGAAAATTTCCCTGTGACATGACTTGAATGATATTTTCTTTGCTTGCAACTCTAAATGAAGGCCACTTTGCTGTAAGCCATTAAAGCACGACTAACAAAACTAAAGCAATACGTTTCATGGGTACTGAGAAAATGCACATAGTTAGTGCTAAAATGTAAGACCCCATTTTTACCCTGTGTCTTTGTCAAAGAAGAACTTCCCCTCTGATCTCCTTTTCTGCAGTTCCTCTATAGATGACACCGGCTGATATTCTTCCACAGGGAACGTTTGGCTTTTAACAATCTGTGACATGACCTGAAAGCTGGTGTCTGGCGGGTAACAAAGACCAACTCTGATCCAGTCACCTCTGTAAGAAAACAAATATTTTTATTTAAAAGGGATATAGCTTATTATGGTAATTAGATACAAAAACTGTATTCCAATAGGAATTAAAAAAAATGGAATTCAATATATTACATCAGTGCATTAGCATTGCATGCCACGCACACTTATGGTGACAATAAGAGTTGCCTTAAAAATTGATGGTTGGTGTACGTGTATATGTCTCTCTCTCTCTCATGTATATATACACACACACAATATATAAAGTAGGGAAGTCTTAAGTTTGCTCTCCCCAATGGCTACCATAAATGATGGGGTCTGCCCACTTTGCACAGATTCCCATCTATGTGCCAACCTGAATGAAGGGTAGAAGAATAAGGTGTAAAGCTTACTTATCAAAGTTAATAAGGTACAGGTGAATGGTTTGTGGTGCCTGTCCATTCCAGTGAATGGTGTATCCTTTCTGCAACATAAGCACTGGCTGATATTGCTGATAAGGTGCTTTTTGATTGATTCCTCTGAGAGACATGGGCTTTAAAGAGTATTCATCTCTTACAATGGTCATGGTGAGATTCTGTGGATTTCTTGCTTGAATATAGACCTTGTGAAAGGAGAAAGATGTTAAAATATGAAGGAAAAAACCCTATAAAATTAAATCCTGGATCGGTGTCTGTAGTTTCAGCATAGTAATGCTGGAGAAGGCGTCCCCTAGCGTTACTACGCGGAAGTTATGGCAGGTAGGCGGGGGGAGGGAGGGTAATGAGGCTGGGAGTGCGGCGTTAACGTACTAATGCCGCCGTCCCAGCGTATTAACAGCCGCTTACGCTAAGTTAGGGTAGCCTTCAGCTGGCGTAAGCGACTGTTTATACGCTGGGGCAAGGGGGAGTGTCGGGGGAGGGAAACAATGGTCGTAGGTCTGGATACGGCCCAATGTACAGTATTTTCAGGGTTACAATTATTAATGAAATCTTCCTTTCATTGACAGAAGAGGTGGTCCAGTAGAGTAAATACATGTAAATAAAGCATTTGATGGGAAGAAAGGTAAGGATTTTACCTAGTCATGTGACAAAATATAGGTACATATTTCACCATTGTAACCTGCCAACTGAAACTCTGAATCAATTATACCAAGGGAAAAATAATCTGTAAATGTGAAAATTATATAAATTTATACACAAAAGAACAAATTTTAACATATCTATACACAAAAATTGTGTCTCGAAGCCTATGAAAAACAGTTTGTTCTGACCTGTGCGTATGTTCCACTACAAATGACTCCATTCCATTCTGTGACATTGATGCATTTGGGGTGTCTGACCAAGTAATTGTCCATTCGAGCCACATAGGTATTATTATAGTTTGTTACTGACCCATCCATGTCATGGAAAATACAATTTTTATCTCCATCCATATCCCCTGTTTCAAACCATGGTCCTGGTTGACCAAAAAAAGCTCTTAAAGAAACCTGAAAATAATGAAAAAATAAACTCATTTTTCTTCTAACTGGTAATCCCTAATGATATAGATAATTACTTTAAAATGACTAAGTTAGGCATCTAAAGACAATCGCACTTCATTGTGATAAAAGAACTGTTTGTGGAGGGGAAATACGTTTTTTTCATTGAATAGTTAAATCAATCTTTTGAAATAAAAACAAACTAAAATTATTTATCCTTTTTTTAAAACAAAACATTATTTCATACAGGAATATGGTTTGCTCTGTAAGTGAAGACACATGTTAGAGACCTCCATAGAGTTTAATATGGGAAAAGCTTGCCCAGATGGATACTTAAATATACAAAGGAAGCACCACAATAATCAAGAGACTCATATGTAGTAGTACCATTTACTACACATTAACATCATGGAAAGTGCTTCATTTTTCTAAGAGCTACATTTCATCTGTAGTGTTTTTTTCCCCATTTCAAAAACATTTTCTAAGAATCCAGAAAAAGCACACAACCAATCCCTTTCCAAACACAGTTAACCTCTTAGTATGGCAGAGTAGCTGAACTATGTATTTTTATTTATTTTACCCATGCAATCAATGTTTTACAGCATTACATTATATTGAGGTCTTCTTTTAACTACATATTTATGTTACTTTTTAATGATTATTAGCTAATGGAGCTGGGCTGTAAGATACAAATCCATTTCAAAAATGACATGGCCGACTGGCATAAGTCCTCAACAAGTCACCTCTGCATTGTAATTACAATTCATTTTTATGGTGCTGTGATATAAAATAATTGGGACAAAACTGTTAACCTGACCTGGGCTTTAGGACCAAGATAGATTGCAACACTCAAATTCACTTTCCCCAATATATATACACACATATTCACAGATACGTTTTTGCGTGGGATTGCGTGCGTATTTTTAGGAGCGGATTAGCTGCGCATGTGTAGTAACCTTTTCCACACAAAATACGTAGCATTTACACACATAAGTACTTTAGGCACGGAACTGTGAATCGCACTTAGGGACATACGTACGGAAGGGCGTGGTTGTTTTCCATACGTTCGAAGTTACGTGAAAGTGAGTGGGCTTTTGAGGGTGCGGTTAGTAAGATACGCACGTATGGAAGTAAGTACACACGTAGAGTTAAGAGTACCCTATGGAGGCGTAAGTCACCAAAAACCCGTCCGTGCTAGGGGAGTGTCATGGGTGTTGCCTTGCCTTAAAAACGCGCACATAGTAAACACGCATCTATGAATACGGTCCATAATAATTAGCTAAATAGTGAAAAAAAAAACATCAAGAAAGCATAATTTTTTTCGCTGAATATGCTGTATGGGGTGTTCTAATGTGGGTTGGGGGGGGGTGTGCATACAAGTTGTGTATGATATTCAGTGGAAAAATATGCGAGTACAGTACTTAGAAGCGCCTTGGCTTGAACCTGCCCTGCTCTGGTGCAGGAATGTATGCACACATAGTGGGTGCTGGGAAGTGTTAAGTATCCAAGCAGAGACAAAATGTTTGTCTGCTTAATTTAACAAATCCATAACCAAGATAACACACTGAACAATTGTGTATATTGTGTATAAAAAGCTAATCAAACAAAATCTTACAGTTTTAAAGTCATCTAATGTATTAACTAATCCCACCAAGGATCCTTCAGTTAGACAAAAAAAAAACAACAATCTAACTTGTATCCCCTGTAGGTTTGAAACATTTGCAGTCTCAGTGTTTTAACTTATGGAAAGAATTACTAGTTTGAAAAAGCTCCTATTGCCTTATTCGTTTGAAAATCACTTTATTCAGAATGCTGGTTTGTTAAAGGAAAACTACAAAAAAAAAAAAACAGATTAATGCAACAGCCAAGTAATATGAAATCTAGAGACAAATACTGGAAAAAAATAGGATAATGGTGATCACATGGGGTGCTCATCTATATGAATCAGCTTTTCATTAACAGCTTGTGTTTCTAAGAAAGAGCATTGATGCAATTAACAAATAATACATTCAACCAACTTTCTACACATACGTATCTCTGGTCCTATTACATTTTCACATAGGATTCATCTAGGCAGAATTTACAGAAGGTTGTTAATTATAAAAACTTCGGTATGAGGTTTAATTCGTTTAGTAAACTTGAAACTAGAATCCAGATACTTTTGGAATACATACTGGAATAAAAGCAGAATTGTTAAGGTTAAAGACAAAACAATTTAAATTGTCCATTTACAGTTTGCAATAATAAAACTATACTGGCGTCACATATTTGAAAGTAAAAGTGGAATGTCTACCTCAGGCTATTCTCCCACACACTAGGTGAGAGGACAAAGTGCATTGTTCTCATTATGTGATGTGAGAACATTGGCTTAGGTTATTCTAGAAAGAAAATAGAGACAATGGGCCTGATCCAGACCTACGCTCAGATGCGGTTTTACGCTGATTGTAAGCGTAAAAACTGCCATTTGTACTTACTGCGCATGCGTGGGGCAGATGATTTGTTCATGTTATGGTCTGAAAATCTTAGCGTATGGGCCTTAATCATGGCCCCCATGCCATACGAAAGCCGTAACCATGCACCGAGGGTGGGCTGAGGCATTTAAATCATACAGTATGGGCGTGCTAAGCGTTGTTAATACCCAATGAACGTACGGACGGCCGCGGGTACGAACACAAAAGTTAGTGTAGTGTTTGGCGAGCGTATGGAAGCTAAACTATGTACGAGCAAGGGGAGTGCCTATTACCGTGCATCGGTGGTACGTTCGGCGATAATACGCTGCGCACACCAGCGTAGGTTTGGATCAGGCCCAATGGGTACCTCTCGAGCACTCCCCCAACACCCTCCCCTGTGGCCGGCGTAATTACCCACTGTTACGCCAGCTGAAGGCTACCTTAACTTCAGCCGGCGTAACAGTAGGTAATTACGCCGGCCACAGGGTCATAAGTGCCCTAACCCTCCCTCCCTCATTTACTTACCTTCCCCCGCCTTCCTTCTGTACCAGTTGCGTATTTACGTCCAGGAAGGCCCCCCTCGCTGTAACTACGCAACAGTTCGGGACGCCCGATCCTAAGGATCGGGTTTCCCTAACTACGCCGCGCAATATTTGCCCGGTGCATGCATACGGCCGCTGTAACTTGTGTGGAAGCCGTAGGTCTGGATCCGCCCCAAGGTGTCTGATCCAGACCTACATCCGGGAGCGTTTTTACGCTTTCCGTAAGCATAAAAGTGGTCATTTGCACTTACTGTGCATGCACGGGGCAGATGTCACGCAATGAATCACTGAGTGTATGGGCCTTGAGCATACCAGCTTCGTAACAACGCACAAAGGGGCGTGCCAAACATACGAAATCCGTAGTTACGCTTCGAGTGCGGGGTGAGGCATTTAAATCGTACAGTATGGGTGTGCTAAGCGTCGTAACTATGCAAGGAGCCTACGGACGCCCGCGGGCACGCTCAGAAAAGTTATGGTAGGGTTTTGGCGGCGTAAGGCAGCTTCTATACGGACGACCGAGGGGAGTGCTTCGTAGGTACGCTGGCGTAAATTCGCTACGCACAAGGGCGTTTCATGAGCGTAGGCCACCCAAAAATAACCCACTGCAGGCAGGAGTAAACCGTCAGTAATTGTGGACCAGATGCAGACTTAAGATGCAACTGCAGTTGGAGCCCTGAATCAATGAGGAATTCCTTCTTGATCCAGGACTTTAGGTGGCCATACACTAGATCAATTATTGCAAAAATTGCTGTAGTGTATAATCATATAAACTAGGTTTTTCATTCTGAATTTAAAATTTTTTTCAGCCAGCCACTTGTCTAACTGTACGGGTCTCCTTCTAGCAGGAGAAGTGTATGGCACTGCTATCTGGACCTTTCCCTAGGGGAAAAATGGCCTGTTTATCATCCACCTCCTGCTGGGATTGATAATCATCGTAGCATATGGCTAGTTTTACAATTTGATAACTCTATCATAAAACTTTCACACTGTCCTCATTTAACTAGCAGCCCTCGCTGTACTATCTACATACTATATCCTTTCAAATAGAGCAAGTCTTTGTAAACTGAAGATTTATTCTGTTTATACAAGGAAGTGCACACATTAGCCTTTGCTTACAGACAAATATATGTATGCTATGCACAACTAAATGCACAAATAGCATCTAGCTCAGAAGGGAGAAAGGGATAAGATAGAAGCATTGAAATATATCAAATGTTTACCCAGTTAAAGGAGGGAGGCATTTAAAAGAAGACAATTATTAGAGCAGAAGGAAAGCAAGTTTAGAGTTGGGAAGTTTAGGGTTGTTTATAAATGGATTAACCTCTTATCAGGTATTATAGGACAATAGAGTAGAGCAATTTAGACATGATTGGGATAAATATATAGAAATCTTAAAAAGAAAAACTAAGAATCATACAGAGTCTGAGGTCATTATGGGTTTAAAACACAAAAATCTAGTTGTGGTTCTCAGTGGTCAGCAAATTCTATGTTTATACCACAGACCACTATGTTTGTGTTTAGTAACACAGGAGGAATACATAAAAAGCAAAAGAGGTCAATTGAATAAGGATGGGAACATGTTTTTTTACTACTATATTAAATGGCACAATCTGCTCATACATTAGTATGTATTTCTTCTGGAAACTAATACCCCTTTAACGAGCTATGGACCCGGGAATAACCCTGGTTGTGTGTTGATGTGAATGGATCAACCTGGGTCTGGAGCCCTGGGACCGCGACCCTGGTCGATACCAGGGTAATTCCTGGGATGACCTAAGCCATGTTGCGGTGTGAAAGTACCAGATTAGGGGATGGGAATCACTTTCTGCTTCCGCAGACAGGGGTACAATGTGAAAGACTACAACCCAGCTATAAGACATGTTCATTATCCCGTGTGTGACCCAGGACTTGGGTGTGAAAGGTGTATTAGACTTTTTGTTATTTCTCAGCATTTGTTTTGAAACCTCATACTTCAAAAGATGTAAAGTTACAAAGTGCGTTCTGTTTCTGGTTAGTAAGCTGAAAAACAACATCAGGGGTTCCTGTCCTGTTAGAGATTACACTACATAAAAATCAGCCACACTGAATGTTAAAAGTGTGTCCAGAAGGACGTCCAAATTGATTCAAGCATCAGTAATTTTCATAGTTCCATAAGGATGTACTTACAAACATACATACATATAAACAGTAGGGAATATCATGTGGCAGATATCAGCTGACATACACATGAGACGTTAGATTTCACAAAAGTAGATGCAGTCTAACAAGAGATGTGCAACAGGGTAAAGTCCCCCTCAATGAATTAGATAGCAATTGGCTAAATATTTAAATATTGTACACAGATTAACCGCTTAAGCATTTAATCACGCGCACACACACACATAAAAATAAATATAATAAAACACACACATACTTACACACAAAACTACTTACATTAGCTCCAAATTTAAGAAATGACACACTATTCCTTGGGGTAAGTTGCCATGGGTTTTTCATGAGGAAGCCAATTGCACTTGTGAATCGTTCAGGTGTTGGTACAAAGTTTTTAAATGTGCTCTTAGTCAGACGAACTGGCCCATCATAAATCTGAAAACCTCTGATTGGAAATGTCCTGGAGATCAGAAAAAAATAACATGATAATTGGTGGCCAAGATCGAATGAGTCACCAAACAAAATTACATTTTAAATTTTCACTTCAGCAAAGACGGCATACTTAATTCAGCTGCTATTTGTTCCAATCAGGAATAATGCCAGGCATGTGTTTTTGGGACATTTTATATAGCATGTTTTCAGCTATTTATGGTCTGTTTGTTTTTAATACTTAAATTCTATACTTGCAAAAAACTAATAAAATTAAGCCCACCAAGTCTGTATATTAATTCCAGATTGTGAAAAAAGTAACCAATTGCTTAAAATCTTTTACAGTAAAATATAAGAGTTAACCATTCTGATTAACATTTTTATCAACACTTTCCTCATTGTGGAGTAAATTACTGAACACATATATGCCAGCAGTGATTGCTATTAATTCCACATTCAGATCAGGGTTTTGCTATAGCAGTTTCTTGGAAACATCTACAGCACCTGCCTGAATAAAACAATTTAAAGGCCATTACATATACCATAGGACATTACGAACAAAATTTTCAATAAACAGGACATTACCAAGGAAGGAACATCACCCAAAAGTTAGAGAAAAATCACCAGAGAGAAGAGTTCAATAGAAATATTAAAGATGTTTTAAGCCAATGTAACAATATCTTCTGAATGTTTGGTCTACACAAAAGACACTAAGCCAAACAGAAAAATGTCTTTGACCAGTTGAAGCTAAACGTTTTTATCTTAAATCTAAGATTTTTACCAATAGTACACTATGGACTCTGTAGAAACAGCAATATACACAGACAGATATAATAAAATAGGCCAGGTATGTGATGTTGATAGAGATAATAGATAGTAAAAACAATATGTTCACAGAAGACTTAGTTGGTTTCAATGTCGCATAATATGTGACATGATTTGTCTTTGTTTCGTGTTTTAAAACTGTGAAAACAGTATTAGAGTTCAGGGGTGAAGTTTTCTAGCTCAACTCTAATTTAAATATTACTTAAAAAGAATTAGAGTTAATTGGTACCCCTCAAATTGCAAAATGGTTTTGCCCCGTTAAAAAAAAGGTGTAAGTGTGGCCCTGGGCCAGCCCCCTGAATCTTTTTCTACGGTCTTTAAAAAAAAAAAAAAAAAAAATCTATATCTAATGACTAATTTCACATTTCTTTTTAAGTGCGTAATTAAATATAGTTAAACTCAGTCAACTTTCTGTGACATCATGGTATACATGTCTCTGACGTACCTGTTTCGAGGAAGTGTGCGATTTTTGTTATAAACGCCACCAGTTCCCCAGTATTTGTTTTGGCCTCCTTGAAATCCATAATTTCTACTTTCACCAATGAAAAGAGATTCTGAGACTTCCTGACTAGAACCTTCATCTTTAGGAAAACTGCCGTCACTGTGGAAAACAGGATAGGTACCATTTTTTGTTGAAACAAAAAACAAAGCTTACTAGAAAACCAGTAATAGAAATTATTAGCTGGAAAAATTATAGTAGATACAAATATAAAGGT
This sequence comes from Limnodynastes dumerilii, assembly GCA_011038615.1. NCBI lineage: Eukaryota > Metazoa > Chordata > Amphibia > Anura > Limnodynastidae > Limnodynastes > Limnodynastes dumerilii. The sequence continues at coordinate 76,336 of WWET01000824.1, forward strand.
TTCACAATATTTTAAAGATGACATTTAAACCTATTGAAATTACAAAATAATTTACTGATTTGTTTATGAATGTACATTTATTTATGATAAACATTTAGTATTGTATTATTTGTGTATGTTTAAACATGCAAATAAGATGTATTGTCTGTTTGTAAATGTAAATATTTTTTTAACTAAAGAGTTAATGCATAAATAACACATCTGTCTGTGATTTTCACTTTGCTGTATAATGTTTTGCTTGTTAGTCAAATGTAGTACAGAGAGCATTTTTTATCTCCATAGAAGTCAATAGTTATTCAACTCTAGGAGGTGATCCCAAAATGGCCGCCAAATTTACTTTGATTATATACAAGCTTTGGGCATTACACTGCAAAACTCACTTGCAAATGCAGCTGGTCAGACACAGGGAGTCAAGGTTAAGGCTGTAATTTGTTAGAATTTCTAAAGAACCACACAAGGTTCTTTCTAATCAAATTCAGTTTTAGCAAATGAAGTAGGGACTTGTAGTATAGGGTTTGTATAATGTTACCAATTACAGGAATACTAAAAGGGAGATTCAACTAAATGCAAATTCATACCAATGCAAAGTGCACTGTTTACCATATAACACAGTACCACGACTGCCTGTTCTAGGACAAAGTGGTGGGACGCATATATAAGTAGTAATATGTCTATTAACTGATAGAAGAAATCCATTTAGTGTCCCTGATCTGTAGCAAATGTAAGGTAAAGAAATCATGCGGTAAGAACGATTTATTCCTCTCAATTTCTCCTTTTATTGCCCAATGATCTTTACCTTCCTCAATAAAGGTAACAGTGACTTAAAATCCATGCACTCCTTACTCTGAGGTGACTCCATTAGACCACATTGGTTATGAAAAGGTCAGCATTGGAAATGTACATTAAACAGCAAACACCTTGAGCTTGTCTCTGGATGGGAGTTTCCACGACATAATTGTGAATATTAGAATTTGTGAGATGTTTTAGTTACAACTGTTTCAACTATATATTACTTAAATCACAAAGTTAAGTTAAAAACATGCAATAACCTTGCAAACGTGAGTCCAATTCCATTATCCGAAAACCTGTCAAAGAAATTAAAATGATGAGACTTTAATTCTATTACAGCTAAAAACTTATTTAATCAAAACTTCGTAAATACCACTATCTTTTTCTGAATAGAATTGCAGTTTGAAGAATAACATATGTATGGCTCCTATAATAACACGTTGTATAGAACATGCAAGAGACATGATACAATGATGCCCAGGTGGATGAGATTAAAGCAGACAGGAAGAGCTCTGCTCATGAGAACTTGCAAACCATCTTTTTACTTTATAGATTGGAAGCAGTACTGTATTGTATTGTATTCTCATGATACATACCCAGAATTCTGTATGATAATGTCTCCTCCTCTCACCCAAGCCCCATGGTCATTATTTTTAAAGGCAACAAGGCCATCAATTACTGCAGCAACCCTGGGCTTCAACGGATTAGCATCAATGTGGGGACGAAATCTACAAAGAAAAAAAGGACGGCGTCATTGTCATAGAAACATGCATTCAAATTTACACAGCACACATGGTAGCAAATTCAGGTTTTTCTTCCGAGGCATGCCAAAGATTATTATGGTATCATCTAATGTGAGGGTATAATAAAGCACTTAGAATAAAAGTTGAAGATTAAATATGAATGTCTTGATTTACATAGTAGATGAGGTTGAAAAAAAAGACAACAGTCCATCAAGTTCAACCTATTTTGGATCTCCTGCGATCCCTATCTTTATATTGGAAGTTAATCCATCTCACCCAAGCCCCATGGTCATTATTTTTAAAGGCAACGAGGCCATCAATTACTGCAGCAACCCTGGGCTTCAACGGATTAGCATCAATATGGGGACGAAATCTACAAAGAAAAAAAAAGGACGGCGTCATTGTCATAGTTACATGCATTCAAATTTACACAGCACACATGGCAGCAAATTCAGGGATTAGAAAAGATCTGTCTATATTTCCATCTTCTTCAGCCGAGAGGGTTGGGTGTTTTTCTTCCGAGGCATGCCAAAGATTGTTATGGTATCATTTAATATGAGGGCATAATGAACCACTTAGAATGAAAGTTGAAGATTAAATATGAATGTCTTGATTTGAGATATAAAAAACTGTGAATATATCCAAGACCCGCTTAAATGTTTTTATAGGTGTATTTATAGGAAAAGCTGCAATGTGAGTAGTGGATTATAACAACCACCCCCCTTCCCCTAAAGATTTTACAGTGAAACATCCTTAAATAAATGTTTCCTCAATTTAACAGGCAGCTAGAAGTAAATTCTTTTATTAAAGTAAAAGGTGGTCGATCTATACAACAAATAAGATGTGCAACAAAGTTGGTTCACATTAACAGAAGTATCAACAATACAGGAAATTGGCAACCTTAGTTAAGTATTCAGTCTGAGATGGGTCAGCCACCAAGGACTCATTTTATTTTTTATAACAAAGGTGCTGAGGACATGGGAGTTATGTGTACGGGTCTGGATGCGTGTTATGTGTGTGGGTGGGTTTAGTCCAGGCCACAGTGTGGTCTAAGTTGTGGTGGTATAGCCGGGGAGTGGATCAAGACTGTTGTAACCAGGTAGGAAGGGGATCAGGTTGGCATATGGAGTGGAATTCGGGACTATCCTTATAATCTAACCAGTAGAACCAGGTTACCCTAAAGTCTTTATTTTTATTCTCGGCCATGTGAGTTGCAATGGTAGCTCTAGCAGCAGAGGTTAGTCTAAAGAATAGAGATTTCTTGTATGTAGCAAGTGAGTAGGGGAGAGATTAAAGCTATTATTCAGCATTCAATATTCCCAGTGACTTTGCAAGTAATAGAGAAGACAGCTTGCCAAAATGGTTTAAGGCGCGCACAGTCCCACCCAATAAGGATTAATGTTCCTATTGCGTTTGCACAGCGCCAGCATTCAGATGGGAGTGTGGTGGAAATGTTGCGAAGGTAGTGAAGGACCATGTATCACATGGAGAGGATTTTGCATTGTGTTTCAATAACAGTTAAACTCAATGATCCAGAGTGGGTAGCTTGGAAGATTATTTCCCAATTGTCATCTGAAAGTGGAATGTGGAAGCCCATCACACAGGTATCTGTAAACAAGGGGGAGATGGGGGTGCATTTGTCAGGAGACGGTAGAGTTGGGAGAGGATCTGCTCGGGTGGGTTGGAGGCCGAGTAGAATTCTTCAAGGATGGTTTTAGGATGTTGGAAGTGATTGGTTGTGGGAGAGGTTCTAAGAAAATGTCTGAGCTGGAGATAGGTCCAGTGTTCTCTATTCCCAAGCCTAAATTTCTGCTGGAGAGCTGGTGGGGGAAGAGTATGGATTGTGGATTAATGAGATTAGTGGGGAGGTCAATGAGTTTTATGTCTCAATCGTCTCCAGCACTCTAGAGTCGGGCCAATAGTGCGGTGAGAAGATAAGGACAGTCTCCTCAGCCACAGTAGAATGTGTAGGGGAGTAGTGGTTGAATTAAAACTTTCTAATTCAATCTATTGTTTTTGGTGTGACCCCCTGGTCCAGTCCATGATCCTATTGAGTTGAATGGCATGGTGGTAAGAGTGCAGATTGGGTAGTTGCAAAGCTCCCTTGTATTTGGGAATATAGAAAGTTTAGAGGCGGCATTGTGGCTCCTCCAGTTTCTTGCTTTAAGAGGTTTTTAACCAATAACATGCTTAGATTTTGAAAAAAAAAAGGGTGTGGCTGCTTCTGCCCTAATGGTTCTTTATTGAAACACTGGTGTTATAGGAGCCTTTATTATGTTGCTATGTCAATGTGTACAAGAAATAATTGTGTTAAAAACGTGTTTGATTAGTGCATTAACACCTGTCGTCTTCTACGTGTTTGCTTTTAACAACTGCAAAATTATTACTGTTAAAATGAACTTTGTGTATTGTTTTGATGACTTTAAAAAAAAAAAACCACAACTCTAAGGTCACCTGGCAGTATTGTCTAAACACAGATATTCTCTTGGATCTTCGGCACTTGCATTTGTGGTCTTCACACCCTTGTCGATGAACAAGCCTGCCTACGAATAAAAAGAAGTTTCATTCCCCATGCATGTTTAGGTCTACTATTGGCCAGACAAGCAGCATTCTTATTTTCCTAAGGTGTTATTCTGACATATTCTGATACGTCTGCCTCACTGATGCACTCTATTAGACTTTCCTACACCGAAAGTGCTTTGGTGAATAGCACCCATCCTATCTCAAAACAGGAACCAACATTCCATAATGCAGCCAAGCAGGAAAAGAGCATATGATACCAACATCGGTACAAGGTGCATTATTGCAGATGCCGATTTGTACAACTACATATAAATGCAGATAGGCATTTATATGAAAAATATTTTTTCATGGATATCTAAATAGCAATCTCTGCACTACTGTGTTGATGTGAAATATTAAATTCATCCTGTTGCTGCAGCTAAGAACCATTCTGGGTAATTATTAATTATATGGGTAAATCTGCCTCCACCTCAACTTCCAGAAAATATTCACTTTTATTGAACATGTGTGGAGCTAGATAGGAAGGACAAAGATATATAAAAAATATACCCAATAGATATTCATTTCTCTTAGCCCTGTAAACTCCCTTTTCCCTTTGAGAGTGGTTAAATGGGTCTGCACTACTGGACTGCACCTTATCAAAAAACAATCTCTGTCTTCAGTAAGACAAAGGGTAGATTGTGGCAGGCTAAAAGACAATCTATAATCTGCCTTTCAGTAAGATATCATCAATACACAACAAAGATACTATTTCTTAACAAGTAACATCCATATGAACACCATATCTGTAGCCTAATGTTAACTTTCTTGTATTAAATGGTGCATGGTAAAAATTGTTAAGCGCAATAGAAAATGCTCTCAAATGCATCATACTTTGAAAAGCAAATACCTTAAAGTTGGAATGGACTCTGTTATTATAGAATATGCCCAGAGGTGTGAGCTCAGATTTGGTATCTGGATAGAGCCCGCTGGATTCACCAGTTGATGATTTGTGGAACACATACCAGATTCCTGCATCCTTTCAATAAAGAAAATATAGTAATTTTAATCATTTGTTTTGAATATTTATTAAAAAAAAACTAGGATAAAACATTTTTTTGCAATAATACAAGAGTAATATAAGAGTAATACAAGAGTGAATTGAGTTGTTTTGTTGTTAAAGAACAATTGTTGCCCCCTTGTTCAGAGAAGAGGCCTGTAACTTAAAAAACAATATCATGAAAAAAAGACAAAGAAAAACAAAAAAAACCAAACACTGTCCATTCCCGCCGAATGCAAGACAAGCATAAACATATCAAAGAATATAAAATAAAACACATGTTTAATGGTTTAAGTTAAAAAAAATATACTCCAAAAAATCTAACGTGGATTCTGAATTAAAAAGGCACGATTCCAAAAGAATATAGAGGTAATGTAAAACAGAAAACAGCCAGTTTGTTTATTTATTTAGTCACTAGTTATTCTACAACCTTCTTTTAGACAAACAATGCAGTAAAGACCTTAAAGGAGAATATGCATCAACCAGTAATTTCGCCATATTAAAAAGGGAAAATATAGCATGTGGGTTATATTTTTCAATTCCACGTGCTGGGTTGTGCCTTTAAGAAAATAGCTCATTTAGCCAATTTCTCCAACCAAATATATAGTACATATTTATTTTACACTCATTTCCACACTAATCAGATATGGATAGCAGAAATCTGACTCAACACCACACAACTGTTACGTTCTTGATAACTGTGGGAAAATCAGAGCACCTTTTTATCTACATTTTACATAAACAAATATTACCGGTACATTACACACAGCTTATCAGTGACAATTAAACAATATATGATTAAATATACTTTTTATACTATATATCAGTCAACATTTTCATTCAGCCATCAATGGTTATTATGAATTCTGAAATGCTAACAAGTACTTCACTACCAATTTAAATGGAATGTAGAGTAAGCACGAGATATGTAGTGCGTAGTGTATGACAACACTGCACTGCATTGTTTAAATACCATTAAGCATAATGCAATTCCAAAACTGGCTTCTGTAGATAAAAAGGACATACAACAGCTTATTATCTACAATTGCCTTTTTTTAAGCCATACATTGATAGCATTTACTGTCAAGGGCAAGATAAAAGCTCTTACAAGTTGTAAATAGGGTAAGTGCATTCAATTCATAAGAAGAATGTAGTTTTTGTTAAATACATTCTTGATGATGCAATTTATTGTATAGAAATATCCTGTAGAAAGCCAAGCTACAAATTCTCATAAAACCATTAAATTTGCCTCCAATCAGTAACAGAGGTCAGAGGTCAGTCTCCATTTAAACTTCAAGCATTGCGAATGAATATGCATGTAAGTATACAACTCAAACAAAATAAAAAAAGGGTATTAAAAATAAAACAAGGATAATAGCTAAAAGAACATGCACACAATCTATGTAACATACCTGAGAACCAGCTGCTGCATTGCTTATTAGGTTATTGTTAGGATTCGCAATCCAGAAGGTTGATGCGGCCCTAAAATGCATGAAACAATGAACCATTATGATAAAATCCCATTTACTTAGTTTGTCCACTTTCTAAATTTCCACAGTAATATATACAAATAATATAGTAATATATACAAAGAAACAGTATTTTGTTGATTCATTTTACAGTATTTCAGTTGCAGCTTCATAGTTCATACACAAAAAAAAAATGTAAAATTGTGAAACCAAAGTGGAAAAACTCATGCTGACACGTTTACAACTTCTCCTTCCAAAAGCACAACATTAATCCTAGTAAATGATCCCATATTTTGGTCACCCACTACCCATTCCTCTGTCTCCTGCTATTTCAGTGTTTTGTCGTTATTGTTGTTTTTTGAAATTGGGAACAATTTTCTTTTTCTTCTTTTTTAGAATGCTTAGTCTAAAAACTATTCCATATCCCATAAATATTCTATTGTTGCTGTGACAAATACTTACATGCAGTCAGTGGCTGGATTAGGGACATAATTGCCATATACTTTATCCCGCATTGCCATGCACATGCTGTTATTTCTGTCTGTGGGTAATAAAGTGCCTGGCTTAGTAACAAGTCCCAAGTTGTGAAACAGAGTGTTCCTTTGTTCTATGCCATCCTCCAGGAAAAAACAATGCCCCAGTGTGTCATAGCCAATTGTGTCTTTTATCTGGAGGAATGAGAAAATATGATCACAGTGGCAGTTACAGATAATTCCCTAATAGACTTTAAACAGTGCTAGCGGCACACTTATATCAATATGCTTGAAAGTTTGATTCTTCTGTTACAGCATGTGCTGTTATTAATTTTCTTATTATGCTTATACTTTATAAACATAAAGATAATTGTAAATAGGATGTTTGAGAAGCTATTTAAGCTTTATTTATTCCACATTAAATATTCCAACTATATTAAAAAAAAATGATCATATAATGACTGGTTTCAATTTCTAGCATTTAGAACGTTTATTAATAATATTGGGCCTGATCTAGACCCCCGTACATTAGGCTACTTCCGTAAGCCTAAAAGATCTTATGACAAGGATCATAACAGGGCGGGCCATACCCCCTCCCAGATCAGTAGGAATGAGTGTTTAGTTTAGCCAAGTTCTCAAATCTGGCATTCTAACATGGAGGTCCAACAGCAGTGCAGAGAAAGTAGGATGAAGTGTAGAACAAACAATATACATACCAACAAGCCATTTGTTGCATGTACAGTCACACATCGGGAAAAGCTGTGATGAATAGAAAGACCTTGCACATAAGTGCCTGTGCTATAGCCACCCACTTCATCAACATCCCCACAGAGGTGAAAATGGACAGGGTAACTTCCCATTAATTGCTGTCCCATATTTTTCATTTCAACATTGGACAAATGGACAGAGGTAAAATTCCGTAATATCTACAATACAAAGGATATATTTAGTACATCAACTAAAATTATACAGCAAACACAGCATCTCATGCCAAGCACAGATGATAATGATCTGGAAAAATGTGACCTTCTTTACATAGAAATTTTCATTAAGAATCCAGACCATCCATTTAATGAATGCCACAAAGCAGCATTGATGACTTTTGCTATCATTTTGTGGGATCTCGTGCCACGCTTATTTTTAGATAATATAATACAACACACAGAATAGTGACTGGGTCAGACAGGAATTGCAAATATAAATAGGAAACTCAGAAAAGACAAGCATTATTAAATTAGAAATTAGGGGCCATTAAACATATTATGCTCACTTATCATTCCATCCTGAATTTCCATCAAGACAAAAAAATTGTAGTCATTAACTAAAATGTGGTCATTAGCTGAAAGCAATGCAATGTATTTTGGTTAACGGAAAAAAAAAATATCGAACATTATAAGCAAACGATTAGATTACAAGGAAGGGTATATATGGGAGCAGAGACACTACACATAATTATATTAATAAAAATAAGTGCTTCATTTATATCCCCAAGTAGTATTAATAGTATAAATAAGGGAATGAAAGCAGAATATATACAAATAATAACAGAAATGGCATGCACATTTGCACATTAAGAGATTTGAAAATATAACCATCTTCCAATGCAGAAAGAAACATCCCAAACCTTAATATGTCCTCCAAAGGTATCGTAGTTGAAGAACTGGCATTGATTGTCTCCATAACAGGTTTTCTCCATTTCTCCCTGAATTAATATGTTCCTTGTAAGGTCTCCCACCTCTGCCCGCATATCCAAACCATCTGAGATTTCTCCCATATGAAAATACATAGGTGTTTCTAATAGCCAAATTGAGACAAAATATGACAGGCAATTATATAGAATCATTTGGTACAACATCTGTTTTCAATAATCAGTTCATTCACAAACATTAGGATTATAGAATGAATGTAGAGTGAATAATTGATAGAGCAAATACTATTCAATACCTTTGATAGCAAAGTTGGCCATACTCTACAGTAACTACTGGTCCAATTATCCAATTATTGAGTTGGCTGTCCAATTATCGCTCTAGCGCATGAGTAGAAAGGTAAGTAATAACACACAATAATCAGGTCCAGAAATGATATGATCTGATAACTGCATCGTTTGGGTCTCCAAATTATTATTGGTAGCAAGCGCCTGATATCAAGTAGTGTGTGACCATATTCAGTTATCAGACCTGTACCTTCACCTCCTGGCCAGAGTATCCCCTTCTGTCGGACTCCATAATTATCGGCAAGTACAGCTGTAATAAAGTAATGAAAGCTCTTCATTCTACAAGAGCTGCAGGGCATCTGTTAAGATACTACCTTTATACTTATGGAGCAATACTTACTTATGGGCAGTGTTTCTCAACCTCGGTCCTCAGGACCCCCTAACAGTCCATATTTTCTAGGTTTCCTTAAAGATTCAAGAGTGAAATAATGAGCACCACCTGTGGAGCTTTTAAAATGTGTCAGTTAGTAATGAACACACCTGTGCTCCAGCAGTGAGACCTGGAAAACATGCACTGTTAGGGGGTCCTGAGGACCGAGGTTGAGAAACACTGCTTATGGGTAATTGTGCAGACCCTCCAACATGACCCATTACATTAGGTTCATAATGCTCTGCTCCTTAGCTTCAAACTGTCAGTTTCTTTAGTAACCACCTTTGTTGAAGAGGCAAATAGTTTTAAAAATATCAGTTAATTTATTTAAACCAGGTGAGTGACAGTTGGAAGCTCAGGAGCAGAATAAATTGTACCTAATGGAACGGGTCATGTTGGAGGGTCCGATCATGGCATCAGACAGACAGGGAAACTCCGGCCATGAGTTGGAGGAGCCAGACACTACTGACCATGTTTCTACAGCCAGTGAATTAGCTTGCTGCATTGGCCTCCTAGTAAGATTGACAAGAGGTCTGTGCAGCCAAGCAGCTGCAAGAGTCAATCTCCGCAGCCGTTCTTTTCAGTCATGATTACTGGCCCCAATAGGAAAGGTGTGTGGCACAGATATTAGGACCTTTCCCAAAATAAAACAAATCATTAAAATTATCAGACACCTCCTGCTGGGAGCAATAATCTTTCCAGTGTATGACCAGCTTAAGCTACACTAAAAACAGGTGCAGTGGTACAACTGATATAAACATTTGCAGATTGATTCATATTTATGAATCCCTACCAATAAAGAAAATGCAATAATAGCATCATACCTTTTACTTTCACCTGAAAATCATTACATTCTGGACAAGGGAGCAGAGTGAATTCTTCAGCTTGATACATAGAGTAGTCAGTGCTTGAAACTACGATTTGGTCTCCAGGCTGCCAACTGCGAACATTGTCGATTAGATCCAACACAACACCATCAACAGCCTCAACCCTGAAGCCAGAAAAGGATTTACCTGAATAATGTAAATAAAATGCATAGAGGTTAGAAATATCACACTGGACATAGTTATTATAGGGTTAGTAAAAAGTCATATCACATAGAAGGTACTACAGTCCATGAGATTCTATATGAAGTTATTTGACTGGATTTGAAATATATTGTTTGCCATAAACATAAACTACCATCTTAAAATTGGTTAAGAACCCCAGATTGTGCCCTACAGGTTTAAATTAGTAGCGGTGGACATCACAAATTCATAAGCCAAAGCTGGCACAGACTCGATACTTGCCATCTTTCCATTCACTGTAGGCTACCACAGCAAATCTCTGTCCATCCAAGGTGGAGAAGACTTTCACAGCTTCTGCCTTCCCTCCAGTACTGTGGTTTTCATAGACTCTACTACTTTCAGCACAAGTTGTGTTACTCCCACCAATAACACTGACAAGAGCCCAGGCCTGCCTTTACAAAACAAAACGACAAAAACACATAAAACAAATGAGAATATGCAGTTTGCTGACTTTAATTAAATTAAAGCAGTTGGAGAAGTAGCAATATGGCAATTTACTGTAATTATTCAATTTTATTTGGCATGTGCCTATCTATGTTATGATTATATATATCACAGTACAAAATTAAATATTTTGTATTCAACTACAAAAAGTCTCCAATACCTTGTATTCACACACATTTGGCAAAAAATGAGATTCAACACAACAGGGTATCTATGCAAATATAGCCAATAGGGTAAACAGAAGATCATGCATAGTCACATACTATGTGGACCAGCCCTTAACCCCATTAAAAATAAATAAATGAAAACTTTTTAAGGCAAATTATCATATTTTCTTTATCTATGTTGGTGTTATTAGGCACAAGTATCAGGCTCTCAAAAATCTGATTACCTTACATATACTATAGGCCCGAATTCTATTCCATCATGGCCATCATTTGGCAGCCGCTACCTCTAATTATAAGCTGGGATCTTCCATTTTACTTGTGGTTCCCCAAATGCAAGCTTGCCCTGGCAAGTACCACAAGCACCAGCCTGACCAAGAAATTAATGGCAGTCTAGGAATGCTGTGGCCTGTAGTGCACGAATACAAGGGGTTTATTCTGGTTTTGTTTTATTTTTTGTTTTTTAAGAAGTTCATTAAAAGAAGTTTTTAAAAGAAGTTTTTTAAAAAAAAAGAAGTTTTTTTTAAAAAAAAAGAAGTTTATCGGTTTTTACTCTCTGAGATGCAAAATATGGGCTCAACATCACAATGATGTTTACAACATCAATGTGATATTGAGCAATTGCACAGGAAAAGGGTTTTGGATGTGATGCTAGTGATAAATCTTACAACAGAATGGCACAATGCTAACATAACAAGCTACATGCAAATGAGATAACATTGCACCCAAAAAAAGGAAAGAAACAAGTGGCGCTATTGGTATCAAAGTTAATTAGGTGCTGTATAGGGTGGTGTGTCACCTCCTCATAAGTTCAAAGAACATAAAACAAGCTAAAAGTACAGCGCTTAAATTGGAATAATTTGGTTTGGTTGGCTTTTATAAACTTTTATAAGCCCTAAATTTATGTGAGCACTCGTTGGCTTTAATAAATTGCAGTGGAGAACTGTATTAATTAAAATATAAATAGTATTTATTATATGATAAACAAATTAGATTCAACACAATAAAAATAAACACACACATATGACAGTGGTAAGGGATTTGGTATCCCAATAATTATTGTCCCAATGATCCGTTATACTGATGAAATTAGATGTTATAGGCTGCTGAATTTTAATCACACACTCTCCCGGGCGGCCAGCTCCAGGGGAATGGTAACTGAAGTTTAAGTTTCCAATTAGTTCACTTCACTTCTTAATAGGGTCACTGCTAATAACACCGTGAGGGAGAGTTATGAGAATAAAGGAGAGACTTGTTACCGATAGTGTCGTACCCCATCACTGGTAGTAGATTAACTTATTCCAAGCTCCCCTCGTTTACAGTGCTCTGGGTATGCAGCTCGCGTCGCATGTAATTACCAAATCCCTTATCACGGTCATATATGTGTGTTTATTTTTATTGTGTTGAATCTAATTTGCTTATCATATAATAAATACTATTTATATTTTAATTAATACCGTTCTCTACTGCAATTTATTAAAGCCAACGAGTGCTCACATAAATTTAGGGCTTATAAAAGCCAACCAAACCAAATTATTCCAATTTAAGCGCTGTACTTTTAACATTGCGCCCAAAGTCTACATTGTGGGGAATAAAATTGTCTCAGTGTCTCACATTTGCCCAACATTTACTAGCTTTCCACCTACCTGTTCAGTAGTTATGGGTGAACTGTTTTTTTTTTAGGATTTGTAATGGGATGCCAGATTTGAGCTACCTTTTAAATAAACACTGATTATAATCCACATGCAAGCCATATGCCAAAAAAAATAAAATTCCAGGTTTATATTCTTAGAACATTACCATCACTATACACCAGGGATCATCTCACTGTACAGAATAATGCAGAGATAACATAGATAAACATAACATTATTTTGACAGCTTAGCAGTCATAGTAAAAAGAAAAACCCTCAGTAAGCAGCAGCATTTAAATGTTCCTACTGAGGAAGCATAGGCAAATGGCAACTACAAGTTGTAAGAACTCAGTTTGCTACCCGCAGGTTCTTTTCTAAATGAGAGAAAGGATCAAACCTTGGTCTCATTTACAAATGTAAAAAAATACTGCTTTTGTATTAAAATACCTACTGTCAGGTCATAGAAAACGCTGATTTGTAGACACTGTATGCAGGTGTGAAATGAGTTTGCTGCTGTAGTTACAGTAAATTTTAAAGAAATCATTACAATATTGAAAATAGGATTACTTAATAAAATCAGTTGTAAAAAACTAGAAACTTAGTCTAAACGTTTTCTGTTTCAATTATGTAGATTATATCATTAATACCTATAGCCCAAATCTTTGACTCTGGTACTACCGAGAAGACGTTGGATATCTGAGCGAGTTTCAGAAAGTAGGCTTTTATCTGCGGAGTCACCAACTGCCATGGCAACAATGGTACCAGGCTCCAGCTTCTTAAGGAATTTCTGCAGATTCTTGCTTTCCTCCTCAGAAACAAAGGTGTCAAACTTCTCAGCTGCTACTACTTGAGCAGTTTCTTGATCCACAACTCTTACACTCAGACCTCTGTGATAAACACGTTCAAAGCTGTAGGACCCAGCTGCAAGTCCTGACGAACTAATGGATTTTGACAACAGGGTCCAAGATAATTTTTGTAATCCGTGCAATTCCAGTGTTCCGCCAGATGATACACCAATGAACTTCTTCCCAAATATTGGTACACTCTCTCCTTCATCCGATTTGCCATAAAGGATTATATTTGCTTTGGATTTGTAGCGACAGTTCTCTGCTCCAATATGAAGCGTTCCACCATCCTTTATCAGGATAAAACGAGTCCTCAGTGTAATATTTTTGGAACCATCAGCATTGTCTTCAAAGACCAGTTTACCTGAAGAATAGAAATACACCTGTCACCTTCCACTGCATTTTTTAAGACTTTAAATATATAGGGAGGTGGTAGTGAGTAAGTGTCTAGAACATCAGTTTTAAAAACAAACAAGTAAGAAAAGGAAACACAGTTTACATTCGGTTACAAACAGTTTATCAGATAATATACCTTTTATGCATTTCACATCAACCATCATAATTAGACACAACAATATTATTATCAAGAGAAAACTTAGACCATTGTTGTACACTGGAATTGCATTCAATGTTTAAGATAGTTGTACAATACCCTACTAGTAACATATAGGGTCAGATTTACTAGTGGAGATGTTGCCCATAGTAACCAATCAGATTCTAGCTGACATTTTCTAGTGTGGAATAGGAAAGTCAGCTAGCATCCGATTGGTTGCTATGGGCAACATTTCCACTTTTCCTTAAACATAAAAGATAATTTGGCTTGGGTGTATAGTATGTGTGTGGCCTGCCTATTTCAGTACTATGTGTCTGCATGGCAGTATGTGGGAGGAAGAGGGGGAGAGTGATATAGCTCACAGGTGTATAGGATTACAGTTGGGAATGATTACTCCTTTTGGTAAATAAAATGGTAATGTGGCAAGTTAGAACATAGACCACTTCAACATTTAATCACAGATAATACTCTTAAATATACTGGACCGGATTCACTCTTAAGTGTGTAATCCATAGGGGTGGCTAAGCATTTAAGCAAACCTAAATATCTAGTTCCCGCCTATGTCCCGCCCCCGTTTTTAGGTGCCGAATGGTACTTACCTTAAGATTCGTGCAGATTTTTCCTCATAAGTAGGGAACAAGCCCTCCCCTCCCACTTCTCCTTTCTACGGAGGCTGCAGTGGAACGCCTCCTCTTACTTAAAAAACTGTGTGGTCTTTAAAGAATGCACATAGCCAGTCATTCTACGTACATAAAAGCTACATAGATTGCGCAGTCACTATGACTACACATGCGCACTACTAATTTTCTTAACAATGCGCACCAGCTTCTTAAGTATGAATCAGGGCCACTATGAGGAATATTTCTAGTCTGGCGAATAAGCACATAGTGCAAACATTGCATGTGCACAAAAAGTGCCCTTGACCTAACATTTTTAAGCCTTTATTTCAATTAATGAGATTCATTTCCTGCATATGGATAAAAAAAGTTTAATAAAACAGGCTAGCATTAAAGTTACAAGGGAAATAACCTACCGTGTTTTAGGGAGGCAGATTCAGGTCACATAGTATGTATCCATTTCTAGACCTAGCAAAGCCCAGGGCGGAAAAATATTTTGGCATCTCCCCACCCCCCAAAAAATAAAACTGAAGTGTCCAGCCATTTATCTTCATTCCCTTTTATGTGCCCAGTCATCCACTTCTGCTCCTTGCAAGTGTGTCCAACTTCCAGTGCTGCCCCTTCTGCCCCCCAGTGCTTTTCTGATTCTGTCCATTGCAAATCTATTCAGCCTTCAATTCTGCCCCTTCTATGCATCCAGCTTCCATTTATACCACATCTGTGTGTAGAGCTTCCATTTCTGCCTCTTGCATGTGCGTCCAGCCTCCAATGCAGCCCCTTCTATATGTTCAGTCTCCATTTCTGGAGTTATAGTTATAGGAATATTGAGTAATTGACATTCTTATGGAGTTCATTGGGGGTTAGGTTGGCCATGAGCAAAATCATTTTTGCCTCCTTTTTAAGTAAAATCTATCCCAGTTGCCACCATTCAGACGTCTCCTAACCTTCAGCATAAGAAATGCTTTCAGATCTTTGGGGTTAAGAAAGGGCTTTGCTAACGAAGTGAGAATCTTGAGGTTGTCTCTAATGGACCTTAGATGTTCTAGAAATTCCTGTTTTTCCC
>WWET01000824.1:109594-123901 GCA_011038615.1 Limnodynastes dumerilii
GGTGGTGAAAGCCTCTAGACTCACGAAGAGTCATCCTTCAGCACTCAGGAGAGGAAAACCCCCTGTGGAGGAACCTCTGGGGACCCATGTCTGGAAGGATCGCCATTCCCTCTTGGCATTAAGAGGCTATGCAGAGTTATAGAGTCAAATTTAGTAAAGAATGAACATGTAAGACAAACACAGACAGACACACATTATCCCATATTGAGAGCTAAATAGCTTTAGCTGTTTCCCATTCCTTTGCAAAGCTGCGCAATTTACTAAAAGAGGACGATCGTCCCCTGGAGAAGCACCGAATTTCCCGAACGGCTACGATATCGCGATCGCAATGATTTCCTGCTAGAACCTCCATTAATAAAGTAAACAAGCTCAAGGTCAATTTGGGGGGTAGTCAAGCTCCAAGTCTTTAGGCACATCCAAGTTAGGCACCCATTTCTTTCCTGAGATACTTACCTCCTCTGTCCTACCCTGTCTGTGGCCAGAGACAGCCAAGCACTGTTTGCAGCTGTTACCTATGTGACATCACAGCATTAACCACAGCAACCAATCAGATTCTAGATGACATTCTCTAGCATGAAACTGAAAACCAATCAGATTCTATCTGACATTCTCTCATATTTAATAAGAAACCAATAAGATTGATGTTGATATTTCCTAGTATATAACAGGAAGCCAGTCAGATTCTAGCTGACATATTCTAGTATGTATTCAGAAACTAAGAGCTAGAATTTGATTGGTTGCTGAGGGTAAGTAACATCTCCATTTTTACTTATGTGATGTTTAGTAAATCTAGCCCTTAGTCTTATATTTGTATGTTGTGACAAAAAGAAATAAAAATAAAAATAATCTGTAATTTCCTTTTTTATATTTCTATTAATTAAACTAGTTGTCAAAAGTTGTTATTTATTTTATCTGACCATATGCAAGTCATTGCCATGAGCATTAACTGATCACCAATTATCTTACAAGATACAGCTGTGTGATAAACAGTCCGCTTATTGTATCATTAATTAAAAAAAATAATATATCATTTATTGTTATCTATTTATCTTACATACACTTTACTTTTCTATCTCACTATTCACCATCACATTATGTAGTGCTTTACAAGTATAACAATCATTATAACATGACTGGGTTGTAACAGACAGGCCCAGATTTACTAAGCTGTGGGAAAGGAAAAGTGTAGATGTTGCCCATGGCAACCAAACAGATCTTAGCTGACATTCTCTAATATACAATAGGAAAGTGAGGGCTAGAATCTGATTGGTTATGTACAACATCTCCATTTTTCCTTTCCTGCACCTGAGTAAATCTGGTCCACAGACTGGGAGGGTAAGAGGGCCCTGCTTACAAGCATCCAATCTATAGGACAGCGTGTTTGGGAAGTGCTAAATATCGCACAATGGACCAGGCGGGTTTATAGTAAAAGTGCTCAGTGCTCTGTTTCAGGGCCTGGGATGCTGTGTCGCTCCTCCCCCTACCATATTACTGATGGAAATTCTCAAATCATGGTTAATGAGGGTTCTGGAATATCCAGGAGACTTCCAAAATGAGGGCATTTCACCCAGTATCCTGGGAGAGCCTGCAAATCTCCCACAAGTCCTGCCCCTCTGTCTCTCATTATAATAATACCTTGTGTTATCCCTTGTGTTACTTGGGATGGGCGGGACTTGACAACATGATATTTGTCATCAAGACATGAAGACCCCCAGGAACACGATAAATTGCAGTAATAATTGACAGGGGGAGGAGATTGATTATGCGATTAGCATAATTTATGGGAATAAGCCCCGCCGCTATGTCGACATCCATTTCTTCCCTCCAAGATTAACCGAAGCGAAGAAAGAGAAAGTAGCCAACCCTGGGATTAAGGAAATGATAGCATGCATGCAAATCACAGCCTCAAGTCCCACCCAATGCAGGAGTCTTTGCGTAACTAAGGATGGATAGAGCTTAAAGCACACGATTTGCATATAATTGTGTCATCAAGTCCATCCCCATGCTGCCAATGCTTTATTCTCTCTAAGATCTTATAAAGCAGGGGTGGGGAACCTCTGGTCTAAGGACTGTATAAGGCCCCCGATATTATTTGGTCTGGCCCTCAGCAGGTGGGATGTGAGCAGGGGTGTGGCTTGGCTTCCGGACATGCGTTCCAGAGCTCAGAGCTGTAGGGTCCTGCAGGCTCCCAATCCCAGCTGCCACCAGGAACTCTGAAACTCTCCATATTCCAGGATCCTGATCAGGAAACTCCGAGACGACAAAGTCATTTTTTTCTAAAGCTCACATTAGGGGTAGATAAATTTCATTTTTGACCAAATATAGCAAGCTAATTTTTAACTTGATGATTTTCTATGGCCCACGAATGATGTTATAAATATCCAAATGGCCCTTGGCAGAAAAAGGTTCCTCACCCCTGTTATAAAGGGAAGAAAGTAAAAGTTGGAAACTATGCTTGAAGTAGCAATAAGAGGAATAAGACACCTGAACACACTGCAGCTGGATCTGGGTAAGACTGTTTCCATAACCCAGTGGCGCACCCAGGGGGGGGGATTTTCTGGTTGCCCAGAAACCCCCCAGATTGAAAAATCGAAAAAAATGGGAGAAAAAATAATAATAATAAGGGGCGTGGCTTCACAGGTGCGTGAAAGGGGCGTGGCCTTGCGTCCATGTGAGGTAGAGTGTCATGGAAGAAGATGGTCCTGGCCTGTGCTGCACTAGGAAAGCAGGTGAGGATGGTAAACAACATATTCAACAGTGCTTATACCCTGACAAGCTTTGGTCCATTGTGTTCTACTAATGCATTGTATACTGCTATTAGATCTGTTCCTGCAATATAAAACTATTATTTTAATGTGTAAAAGAAGTAAATTATTAATTACTTAAAAATATCAAAAACAGGACTTGTTACAAGGCAAGTCCCGATTTCGGGCTCCAAAATGTTGGGAGATATGCTAATATGTCCCACATGTATTACAAATATTGGAAACCCCCCTTCCAAAATCCTGCGTTTGCCAGTGTGTCTACATGACGTGCAAAGTGGTAATCAATATGAGAACCACTGTTCTACAACACAGAAATGATTTGTCAGAAGATTCTATATCATATGAACTTTCACCAGCATTGTGTTATTTATTTTTATTTAAACTGAAGATTAGTCTTAAAATGTGTTTTAATCCACCAGTTACCATACAAGATATTGGTTTAAAAACATCTGGTGGTTTGAAATAAAGATGTCATGGTTATAGAGGGCTGAACACATTAATAAGAGATGACCACCACATATAAAAAGACAATTAAGTTTAGTTGGAATATGTCCAACTTTATCACTAACCTTCTACTGCCTTATTCTACAATACTCAGATCATCGTTCAGTCTACCAAACCCACTCCCTGATTGGTCATAAATTTGTGTTAAATATTCATATATAAAATTTGAATTAAAAAGACATTATGTCATACTGACTGGGACCGTATGATATGACAAATAGGATTTCCACACCCTTTTAGTTTTGGCTCAGTATTTGTCGTGAGAGGGACCCCAAGCAGCAAAACACCAATGGAAATCCATCAGAGAGCACAGCTCCGATTTGGCTGTACCTGAAGGGATTCAGTGGGGAGTATAAAGAATCCCCCCAGCACAACATCTTCTCTCCACCATCCCCCACTAAACCTCAGTGATAACCCTTATTATTATGCCAACTTCTTCATCCTGCCATAAAACAGTGCTTGCTGGGATGGGTGTGGATTTATTACACTAGTTGAATAAATAAATGGGCAGAAAATCCTATCACGCACTGTGTACCTTTACCAGACATGTTTGACGATTATATACTATTATGCAAGCATGGATGGCTATTCCAGGAAATCTCACACTAATCCAAAAGTTTTTCTGTGCTGGGGAAGTCTAATTTAAGAGTCCAGCTTGTAAACACAAATCTGTAATAGGCAAGAATCTAAAAGGGTACAAAGATAGTATATGGCTCAACAACAGCTGATTTTTTTTCTTTAATAAAAGGTCCAATGTCTCGGTTTGTAAACTACCGTACTTTAAAAAAATATGAATTACATTTGAAATTAATAGGAAAACAGGTGGGAAATTACATCTGGGCAACTTAGCAAAACCATATTGAATTATTCTAAATCATTTTATTCTTATGCATGAAGAATTCTTTTCTTTTGCTCATTATTATCATTATTTAGACTTGGGCTCAGAAACATCAACACACAACTCAAATACTGTTTGCAACGGATGACATTTGCCTCGTCTACAATTCAACATGGTTTTGCACAGCTGTAAATTTCTACCTGTTATCCTCTTATTTTCAGTCCTGGATCTTGTCCAAGGTACTTCATCAAAAACAGGCTGCATGTGACCAGGCAATGCCCCTTCATTGTTAACTTAAGGTGTGTCAGGAATGAACAGAGGTGGGTCATCTGTATCCTGCCCTGAAACATTTGTGTCTAAACAGACAACAGCTCCTGGGATCTGTGTGACCAACTCCATGGGAGGCTGCACTAAATACGTCATTTCATTTGCAATGAGGATTCTTTGAAGTGTATACTTGTGAAAAATGTAACAGTTGCATGTAATTTAGCATTTTTCTGAGAAATTTCCCTCTGATCAAAATAAAAGCAATTTACAGGAAATACTGGAAATGAGCTACCTATATACACATTACTGTTTAATCAATGTACTGCATAAATGTATAGTGTGCAGATGGCTTGTTCAAAAATCAAAGCAATAAGATGAAAAATCAATAGGTGCCTTTAGGGAAACTGACTCATGCAGGGATGTAGGCTCTCCTAGACACAGTTGGGGGAAGGGACAGCAAGACTATTTTTCAAAATAAAGGCACTTTGTGTGTTATATTATTTCTAATATTGTTCAATTCAAAAGACTGATAGTAAGCAAGCAACAATACAAGCTAATAGTGGGGGCATTTATTTTAAATGGCTAAATCAATATATCTGGATACAGGAAAATGTACATACTACCCGTCCATTCATCTATCAGTTCAAATGTATGAAATGAGACAAGCTAAACTATGGGGCTGATCCAGAGCTGTGAATCAGTCTATTTTTTTTATGCAGAAGAGCAGCAGGAAACCGCTCTGCACGGGAACAAGCACAGAAGGTCAGGAGCAAGGATCCCCATATCTGTGTGCTCGGTGCTAGTGGAACAGGGTGCTCTGCTGGGTGCAGTAGCAGCCCGCAGTCCCTGCACTTCCTTCAATTCTTGCATCGTTTCAGGGGATGCTGTTAGTATAATGTACAGGTCATTTTCTATGAATAAATGTTCAAATATGTAACATAAACTGTGTACTAAACATGGAATACATAAAGAAAAATGAAACAATGATTTAATTAATTAACAACAGTTCAGGTACATTACAGTATTTTTTTTAATAATACCTGAATGGCAGCGTATTGCCACATAGTATGCTCAGGCATTCTATGTACTTGTAACAAGGACCATCGGAAACATGCAAACTGGTAAATGCTGCTGCAGAACAGCTCAGATATGGATTCATTTGCTTGCTTGAAACTACTGCCCTTTTTCACTATGTGTTGTGTTAGAGGACACTTGCAACTCTGGATCGGACGTATACAGCAACCGCAATAGAGCTTCTGCAAATACTCTGGATCAGCTCCTACATCTCCATTTATAGCATGCTAACCTGGTAAACCAATACACACAAAGCATAAAATAGTTACTATGTGAACACCAAACTAATTGTTATGTTACCATATATATATAAACTTTTTGGCTATTCATTTTAAACATTCCCATGTAATAATAATAATAATAATATTTGTGTCCTTAAGTGCTCAATGGACAATGGAAATGAGGTTCTAACAACTCTATTATCTAAATATTTCAGCTATTCTACTGGTCACGGCTTGCTAGAAAACACAAATGTTCACTGTCACATGTTTTAAGACATCAAGTGTTAATCAAATATTTGAAGTGGACTCTTGGCTGATGAATCAATGGATCGGGATCAGGTCACAAACAATATTTCTTTCATGTCTGGACTTCTGCTATGCAACAATAAAACCTTTTCACTGAGGAAGAGGTTACAAAGGTTCCATACGTATTGGCAGTTGTAGGTGGAAAGCAAAGCTGTGGAACATCAGTGTAACAAGAAATCTGTGTAAATAAATATCCCGTGTATTGCAGGCTGTCCCATGGCCATAGCTTGTATGTATTATAATTACACTGTACTCCATAAGCTAGTTTATACCAAGAGCCAATGTTCAATTCTACTGCAAGGAGACATCTGGCAATGTACTCATTCATTCTATGTAAAGCAGCAGGATTTCTTGCTACACATAAAACATATGGATCCCTCACTCTACCCGCCAGCAACTTTAACCTGTTAAAGTCAGAGCTAGAAAATTAAAGGTCGAGGAACAAAGATCCTCCACTAGTTGAGTGGTTCAAAGAAGACACCACCACCCTATTACTTTAAAACCAACAAAGGATTATGTAGGAGCAACTTAAAAAAGGTGCATTATTGCAACACTTTCACAAAACTGTGACAATATTGGCTAGCTTGTCTTATTCTGCCAAGCCTTCATTTTGCTACTATCTAGGAGCTGTATCCATACGTTTCATTTAATGTTACTGGATTGGAAGTAGATAGATCCAGAAGCACTACAATAAACATTTCTGCATGCGCCTTTTAAAGGTTGGCTCCAAATAGCCAGGGGCTACGTTATGGATTCCTTTCTCCAGGAAATCTGGATCAGGTCACACGAA
The DNA here is from genome assembly GCA_011038615.1 of Limnodynastes dumerilii. NCBI lineage: Eukaryota > Metazoa > Chordata > Amphibia > Anura > Limnodynastidae > Limnodynastes > Limnodynastes dumerilii. The sequence goes on from WWET01000824.1 coordinate 116,360, forward strand.
GCGGTAATGCACTCTAAATTGACTTAGACTTGCAAACCAATGCCAAGGGTCATTTTCTGAAATCAGGATGGATCTGTATGCATAGGCCATAGAAAATATTATGTGCTATACTACAACAGAATATTGCACCACCAGCTTAAAGATACCAACTCAGGTACATGAATCAGAATTATAATACTTGATTGAACACAACTACTTGACATCTCATTCATTCATTTCTCCTAAAGCTCCATCTGTTTACATCAGTAATACACAAATGCTGATGTACATCATTGTTCTGTAGCTTACAACAAAAGACAGAGCATGTTTCCAAGTTGTGCATTTCAAACGTCATCACTAGTACTATTAGTCAGGAAGGTACAAATGTATAAGCTTAAACCTGTCAACACTGCATATTTTCCCATGGATGATGAGCAAGTTGTACTGTGCCCTTATTGTAAATTTTTCTGTTGAACTTTTTATTTAAAAGCAAAAAAATGAAAAACTAACCTTTGTATTAATCAATTTTAACAATCTAATTTGTAATAAGATACAGAAGAAACATCATTAGTTTAAATTAAGTACAACAGACTGCTGCAGCACAATGAAATCCCATACTAAAGATTTATATGGACTGGATCCAAAAATCAGAACTTACAGGGTTTGGAAACTCAAGCAATCACACCACTGGCCACTCCCGTCACACTGACGGATCCCCGAGACCCATAACCTACCTTTAAGTTTTCTGACTTGTGCAAGCATAAAAAAGCAGTGGTTTGGAAGTCTGGCTTGATAGACAGTCTATTACAGCACTCCAGGTGTTGTGAAACTACAATTCCCAGTATGCTTTGTCAGGTATCCATTATGCTTTTGCAGTTAAGGCATGCTGGTATTTGTAGTTTCACAAACATCTGGAGTGCCACAGGTTAGTCAACCCTGGTCTATTATAGCAAATTAAAAAACAAGTCCCGCTAACTTAAAAGTAGAACCCAGTCCCCTGTGACGAAAATGTCATACAAAGAGCAGAATGACTACCAATCAGGTAGCGTAAATGGATGTGCACATAAAGAACGTGAGAAAGTGTGTACCGTATGGAATAAATAACCTGTGCAAAGTCCAGAGAGTTATACTCCTATGCAGTTCTGTTTAATGCTTACAGAAAGCCTTTCCAGCTTCCACAGTATGTGATTAGAAAAGTTACTCTTAGTGCTTACTGGCTGGGTAAGTGCTAACTCAAACACCAAAAACGGAGTATATGATGCGGATTACATCAGAACAAAAATATCTACCTCAGCGCTAAATAAGGGTGTCTAGGAAAGACCAATAATAGCAGCACAATTAAAACTTGGGGTTACTACCTAAGAGTACAAAAACAATAAATAATCTGTGCTGAAATGGCCCTTAGAACAGATAGTATCAATCAAGCTTTAATAAAGTAGTGTAAAATATATTGACACAATAAAAATTGTATATGTATAAAAGGCCCACTAAATAGTTAATCTGTATGCCGGCCGGTCATAACAGAAAACTAGACCGCTGCAATGGACAAAATGACAAAGGTAATGTAGAGAACCAATAATGAATAAGTGGAGATAAACAGCAAAAAACATGAATCAAGCCATCAAGTGGAATAAATAAAATCCAAATGAATAGTTCAAACAAAGTACCAGTATTGTTCCACTGGAAGAAATATACACCATGGGCCTGATTCACACTTAAGAGTGAGTTAGGTGCAGGCAGATGCGCACCAAACTCACTCTTCCATCCCCCGACCAACGCCCCCCCGTTTTTAGGTACCTTATGGCACTTACCAGTGCCATAGGGTTACCTTAAGTCTCCGTGCAATGTCCGTACGGACACTGCCCCTCCCCGCCTCCCACCCACTCTCCCCGGCTAATCATTACGCCGCCTCTTTTTACGTAACATGCTGCGTGCAGTCTGTAAAGACCGCACCTGCGCTATCTACGTGCCCATCGGCTACATAGATAGCGGAAATTACCTACTACATATGCGCAGTAGGTAATTTCGGACCAATACGCACTTAAGAAGCCGCAGCTTCTTAAATGTGAATCAGGTCCCATGTGTGGATACTTTCACTATTAAAGCCAGTCAGTCTTGACGGTAAACACTGGACCTTAGATCGTGATATGCGGCAATCAGATGGTAAATAACAGTTGATTAAATAACACTCATTGGTGTAATCAGGGGCTGTTACCGGTAAATATCCCGGAGTTGAAGTGTCCTCCCGTGTCAGCGTCTCCAAGACGGATAAACAAATAAATGAATAGTGGAAATATCATGAAAAACTTCAACCTGACAATTGGTATGGTACAAGGAGGCTGTGTATGCTGAATCTGTCACTATACCTCATAGATATCCTCAAAGCGAAAAACAGAAATGGTTTGCTCAAGCCTTAAAACATTTTAAATCACATATGATAATACATATAATGAAAAATAAAATACACATAAACAGAGCACAAATCAAGCATAAAACATGATGTCCGCATTAGTGAAGAGCATATATAAAACGGATCTCACCCAGCTGATAGAGATACACAGGAGATCTCCGCGGAGGCTGTAATCAGGAAATGCAGAACAAAAGCCCTGATGGTAAAACCGCAAAACAGACCCAATTCCAGCACTGGTAGAGTCACCTCCAAAGGAGAGTCTGCAGGAAATCACTAGACTAGTTTCTTAAAAGGGACTCTATTAGTGCTGATATTTCATACTCTTTAATATTATATATATATATATATACATATAATTATTACACTGAGTTTAATGTTGTCTGATCAGGCAACGGAGGTTGCGTCAGGTATTATTTTGTAACCTGCAAAACGCTTGAGAGCATATATCATTCTTTGTCTGCTGTGAGTGTAGCTGGTAACTTCTCTGATTGAAGCAATAGCTTCTTGTTACAACACACCTCAAACACACAGATGTCCAATATCGGGAGATACTACTTATGAAAAACTGGAAAATGCACATGTTAAGCAACATGATCAATCAGCTGCTTGCTGGTCTAGAACAGTCAGTATCAAACAAAAAGGATAGTACTTTGCTAGTGACTCAGGAGAACATTTTTGTGGAACCTTTACTGAAATAGATGTGCTAAGTGTACAACTGAGAAAACAAAAGTTTTTTTGCCTAACAGGAAACAGTTTTGTCACATGAAGGCACCATAAACAAGTAGCTTACACGCAATAAGATACTATTTATTCTTGGTCTATTTTAAAGTTTGTTCACACCTACATGAAGCCAACGCCTGTTTGAGTCACTTACTAAAGTGTGAAAATTGCATAAAAGAAAAGCAGGGTATATGGTTCTCTTAATGGATCCTGACCACCATTATAGAATGTGGTACACATCTTAGTAATAAACTGTAAAGGAAGAGAAATCACCTGAAATATTGTACAGATGTTATCAGCTATAACAAATACCAACATCAGGAAACGTGTTTGGGCTGTATGTGCCCTAAATTTCAATTGTTGCCTCATCACTGGCTGAAGGTCCTGAATTACCAACTGTAGTTAAGAAAAATGGAGAGCTTGTCCATAGCAAACAATCAGATTCTAGCTGACATTTTCTATAATGTAATAGGAAAGAGCTAATTTTAGAGCTAGAATCTGATTGGTTGCTATGGGCAACATTTTAATTTTCTTTTTGAGAAGTTTAGTAAATCTAGTCCTCAATGTTTTACTTTGGCCTTGCCTTACCAGTTTTAAAAGCTCCATTAAGATCCATTAAGGTGTTTCAAAGCATCCCCGAAGCATGGAGTATGGCTTATTTAATGAGCATTCCCAAAGAACACTATTGTGTTTTGACAAGCATTAATACTCCACAAAAAAAAATTATTTTTTTTTTAAACAATGTACTTGACACAAAGATTTTTGGCCAGATTTACTAAGCTGTGGATTTGGAAAAAGGAAGATGTTGCCTATAGCAACCTATCATATTCTATCTCTCATTTTCTTTTTACATACTAGAGAATGTCAGCTAAAATCTGATTGGATGCTATGGGCAAAATCTCCACTTTTCTAACCCCACAGTTTAGTAAATCTGGCACTAAATGTACAGTATTCCATTCACTTACATTTGTTAGTGTATGATTAACGTTATTATCAAAGCTTTAAGATCCACAAATATTCCAACCCCACTTGCCAGGGGGTGTGAGAGTTAATAGATTTTTTATTGTAAGCTTCAATAGGGCAGCGAATATTGTGAATACCGAGTATTATATGTATATTATTGGTTACATTGGCAAAACACACTTTTCATGCAGAAAATATTATGAACAGACTTGGTTGAGTGATTAAACCAGTGTTTTAGTTAAATTAAAATGTATAACACATTATGACAATGCAGTTGTAGGACTTCCAATGATGAGCACATTTTGTCATTGTCCCAAATCTCCTTATGTTTGTCATTTTTTATCTTCTTTTTATTTGTTTTCTTAGTAAAACTGCCTACAAAGGATCTTTATTGTCAAAATTGAAAAGCATATATTGGTTATGTCTATTTTCTAATCCTGCTTTTGTATTTGAGTATGGATTCATGCACAGAATACAAATTACTATAAAACAAATCATAAATAACCCTCGCAAGATTACTTGAACGCTTTGCAAAATTAACTTTTCATTGTTATTACTTATCATAACATTGGACTGGATTCACACTTATGTGTGTGATCCGTAGTTGTGGATACACATGTATCCGCACCTATTTCTCCGGTCTCCTCCCCCGCATCCAGGTGCCTAATGGCACTTAAAGTACCATAGGCAACCTTAAAAGGTGCACACGCACTATACAATTATACAATACAATTATCTGGCAGATTTTCTAAAAGATCTAGCAGTTGGAATGAAAATCTGGTAATAGATGAAAGAAAATGGTATTGTCAGTTGCTCTCATCCATTACCACATTTTTATTCCAACAGCCAGATCTTTCAGATAATCTGCCAGATAATTGTATAGTGTGTGTGCACCTTTAGTCACTGTGCATATTTTCCCTTAAGGAGGGAAAATACAGACAGACAATCCTCAGCCCTCCCTCCCAGCCTAATTTACATCCCTCCCCCTGCCCACTTTACCATGGCATGCCTCCTTTCACCTAAAAAAAAACTACGTTCCTAAGGGCTACACAGATGGTGTAGTCACGCTGACTACACATGCCCAGTGTAAAAAATCTGGCACATACGCACCTAAGAAGCCTCTGCTTCTTAGGTGTGAATCAGGGCCATTACTTGTATCAAAAATAATGAATAGTAACACAACTAAAATGATACAAAAAAAAATAATGCCTGATACCACCCTGAGCCAATTCTTCCATGTGTACATTGCGTCTACTAGTTGGAAGTTGGATTTACAGCGGGATATCAGATGTGACTTCAGCATTACTTCTTATTTTGCTGCCAAGATACACTTGCTACTAAAAACGAGTTCTAGAGCTATCACTTTACACTGCACTTCCTTCATTTCCACAGGAAATTGCTCATAGACGTTATGCAGGCTTTAAAAGCAAAATATGCACCGTGGACTGCAAATCCAGCATATGGCTTTAAACTTGATTTTCTATGGCTCTGACAGTGTATTATTTTTTTTAAACAGAAATTATTACCTTCCAACATACTGGTTACTTGTAGTTGGGTGCAAAATAGGTACATGAGGTATAGTCAATGATTTGCTTAGTTACATCACAAAGTTGCGCTACTATAGTAAAGCTGTTATCTCTAGTCAAGATCATAATGGTATCAATTTCCTCTAACAGTTTGCAGCTATCACTGATGAATGATTGGTCCAAGGTTTTTGGTTTTTTTACTGTCCCCTCAAGAAATGTACTAATTGTATAAAATTATTTCATTAGTAACAATAGTATATTGCACAGCATTTGTGGCAAGCAAAATTCACTACCATTAGTCTATGCCACAGGGAATTGAATAGTCTGCTGAGCAAGGTACATGGTAATGGATGTTTTTAAGCACTTATACATGATGTATTTAACGTACAGGGAGTCCTCAATAACTCATATATTACTACCTTATTTCCTAAATGTAAACATGATATCGAATTACTAACGGAAACTGCAACTATTCAAATAATTTCCAGTGACTATGTGGTAACTACAAATGTATTATTCATTCAGCAGTTGTGTCTATGTAAACTAAATGCACAAATATGAATTTAATAGAGATTTGCAACTCTAAGGGATCCTCCACAACGACAAAACAAAGCAGCAAAGAGTCTTTTGACCTCAACAATTCTATTTTTTTTTCTTCTTTGGACCATAGACTAATATGTTTCGGAAATATGATGTATTTGTAATAGTTAGATGACTATATGAAAATACGATATTTGAGATCTACATCACTCCACCACGGCCTTATTTTTAAAGGGCCGTTCTCTAGGCAAGGAAATTAATGACATTTGCCTCGAAGAGACAAAACGAGCCCCACCAGACTAAAGACGCTGAGCGAATAAGAGATTATAGATCTATTCCCAACCCTTACCCTAATCCTTCCCTTCCGTTAGCCTAGCCCTCCCTTCCCCATAGCCTAACCCCAAGACTCCCCTTCCCATAGCCTAACCCCAAGACTCCCCTTCCCATAGCCTAACTCCCCTTCCCGTAGCCTAACCCCAAGACCCCCCTTCCCGTAGCCTAACCCCAAGACTCCATTCCCTGCAGCCTAAACCTAGACTGCATTCCCCACAGGCTGACCCTAACCTTCCCCTTCAATGACTCTAACCCTACCCACCCCATTTCATTACTCTAACTCTCCCTTCCCCACTGCCTAAACCTAAAAGTTCCCAGAGAGGTTACTTATCGGGGGGTGAGGATGGCAATCATAATATAAAATAGGAAAGTTACTCCTGGGCAAAACCATATTGATTTCAGGGGAAGTCAAGTTTTTTGCATGCAGAGATTTATCTCTGAATTGCTTACAACACACAGATACTGACCAGCTTTACTTTTTGGACTTGGGCTAGGAAGCGCCACCTCTCAACTCTAACACTGGTTGCAACAGATAAAATATGACTCATTTGATATCATATTTTGCCCAGGAGTAACTTTCCTCTCTTATTTTTAATCTCTGAATCTGGTCCTAAGTAAATTTGGCCCTTTGTCTGCTATGCATGCGCATAAATGCAGTAGACTTAAGATGCAACCCTCACCAGGATCAAGAGCATTGGTTAAGTACAGAAATCCACTGCAGAAGTAGGGTACGTATTATTAAATTTAAAGGCTAAATAGGCCAGGATCAGCATGATCAAAGACAATCTTGGCTATCATGAAGGCCAGATTTACTAGACTGTGGGTTTGAAAAAGTGGAGATGTTGCCCATAGCAACCAGATTTTAGCTGACATTCTCTAGTATGTCATAGGAAAGTGAGAGCTAGACTCTGATTGGTTGATACAGGCAACATCTCCACTTTTCCAAACCTGCAGTATAGAGCACAGAGATAGAAATCTGGGCAAAGTGTACCAATTCTTCTTATCTATTACAACAGCTGGTGGGTACATTAAACTTAAGATGTCCACTGTAGGATATCTTATGTTATAAGC
>WWET01000824.1:174981-188819 GCA_011038615.1 Limnodynastes dumerilii
TGTGACCAGCTAGAGGAGGGTACCATTTTTCAAAAGAAAAGGTGTAATAGAACACGAGGGCATGGATATAAACTGGAGGGTGGTAGATTCAAAGGAAATGTGCGGAAAAATTACTTCACTGAAAGGGTGATAGATAAATGGAATATTCTCCCATCTGAGGTGGTTGAGGCCAATACAGTAGAACAATTTAAACATGCTTGGGATAAATATAAGGGTATCCTAAATTGAAACCCAAATTGAGGGTAAATAGGGTCTAGGGTCAGTATAGTTTTCAATAAACAAGTGGGCAGACTAGATGGGCCATGTGGCTCTTATCTGCCGTCACTTTCTATGTTTCTATGTTTCCTTGGCCTCTATTACAAAGACAATGCTGAGGGTGACCTAAGGGGAACTGTGACATACAGAATGCAATCACAGACTTTCCTGGCCTGTATTACAGGTGCAGTGACCAGTCATTAAGGTTATGTGGCAGGCAGGAAATTATTCACATCTTGATGAGTGTGAGGGAGTTTAAGGAAATGTAAAAATGTAGATAATTTATATTTGTTAGGTTAAGGTGTTGGTTCAATTTTATTTGTTCTTATTAACACACGCACACACACATCACTATATATATACACACACGCACATATAGTTGTTAAAAGCAAATATATTAGCTTTATATCAAGCTATGAAATTCCATAAACAAAAAACCTTGCTATTTAACATGTCTCATTAAGGTTTCTTGCATTGACACAAAACATAGAAAAAACCTTTACATTAGGATGTAATGGTATACCATGTCTGTATTGCTTAAGGTACACATCCATTAAGACTCCAGCCTTAATGTCGTAATTTCTTTGCTTTTTGGCGTTAGAACTGTAAAGTTTTAAATGTATGTATGTATGTATGTATGTATGTATGTATGTATGTATGTATGTATGTATGTATGTTAATTTCTTTGCTTTTTGGCGTTAGAACTGTAAAGTTTTAAAGGTTTCTATGTACACACACACACACACACACACACACACACACACACACACTTTTGTCCATATAAAAAAAAGTGTATTTAAATTTACCTCAGTGTTTTCCAACCCTAGTCCTCAGGAACCACAAACAGTCCATGATTTCCAGGTCTCCTTGCTGGGGCACAGGTGTTTTCATTACTGATTTACACATTTTAAAAGTTCCATAGGTGGTATGCACAGAACAAGTGATATAATGACCACCTATGGAAACTTTAAAATGTGTGCATCAGTAATGAACACACCTGTGCTCCAACTAAGAGACCTGGAAATCATGCACTATTAGTGGTCCCTGAGGACCAGGATTGGGAAACATTGACTTACCTGCTAAGGAACAAGGTGATGCACCACTTTGCAAAAATGATGAATTTAGTGAATCCAAAACAATTAACGTCAACAAAATACAACCATTACTGTAATATTTATGTTAAACTCAGCTTAGGTTAATTTTAGGCTTAAAATTTTATTTTGTTACATACCTCCCCCATTCAGTTACATCCTTCTCCCCACATTACATATTACACTTCTCGCATGAAATATTACACCACACGCATCTCTTATATCCCTAAAACCAGGATGGAGCCTTATAAAGCACTGGTTTGAAAAAGTGATCATTCTAATGGTTTGAATGGTGGATTAACACTTAGTAAATGTGATAGTCTTAAAACCACCAATAAAAATGGCCAAAAACTGGCCTTTAGAAACTGTAGCCCACCATGGGCCAGATCCAGACTTCGTCATTTTATGTACGCAAGCATAACCAAGTTACGCACTAATGCACTCCTCTTACTTACGTGTACAAAAACCCTACCTTAACTTTTCTTTGCATTCCTTTGGTCGTACGTAATGCATTGTCCTCTGTAAGTGCCTGACCCCCCCCCCCCATGCATATATTCGGCTTGCGTAGGGATGTTACACCCAATCGTTCAGAGTTACGATGAGTAACATCTGCACCACGTGCATGCACACAGCCAGATTTACACATGCCGCATGCCTAAAATCACAGTAGCTATTAAGGGCCTGAATCACAGTTAAGAATCTGTGTGGTGTTAGGTGCGTATATTTAAGAAGGCATATACTGCGCATGCGTAGTAACTTTTATACGCTTTTTACGTTGGACTTGGAAATGCAAATGTCATGATTCAACGCTATGTACCTAAAGTCACTAGGTTCGTAGTAACTTACGCAGGAAAGGGCATGCCGCAAATAATTAACTCGGCAGATAAGATTGGGTGGAGGGAGGCATTTAAATGAGCAAAAGAACATGCGGTTACGCAGTCACGTTCGTAATTACACGCCATATGCACACAAATGCAAGCCTACAGTTAAGGGACCCCTATGGCACTCGTAAGTCTCTTAAGAACCTGAAAACCAGGGGCGTACTGAGGGAGTTGCCTGGCTACTAATGTATGCTTAAGAGCCTAACGCCTTCTTAAGTGTGGATCAGGACCCATGTCTACAAATTTTTATTTATTTTTTTTTCTAACAAAAAAGCGAGTCACGCAATGTTTCACAGCAAATTGTTAATAGTTTGGTACATTTTAGTTGAGAGGATTGAAAGATAACTATCTATTTGATGTTATAGCTCAAACATATAAATCTCAAGGTAGAGTGATCAATGGTCAGGAAAACAAAAGCAACACAGAGTTGTTAAGAGATTTTACTGAATAACATCTAAACCATTGCAAGTCTGTATAATACATCTTAAACTGTATACAGTCCCAGACAGCCACAACAGCTATTTAACTAAGTAAGGCCTTTATATGTATCCACAGTGTATTATCCATTCACATTTGTACTTCATACCATTAAATTGTAGTTGCATTCATCATTGACACATGTAAATTTAAGTTGAAAAATAGGCAACTTAATAAAAACCAAGACAGAAATAACCACAGTACTGTCAATAGTAGTAGTTTAAAAAAAAAAAAAAAGGAAAATGAAATTGCAGCCTTTTTGAAATAGTTATTATAAAGGTTCGGCACTTTAAACCACTGGCATCTGGAAGAGGCTACCTTGCATTATATACAAGATTGCTCTACAAATAACAAGTATAAAAGGCTGTGCTGTGTGACAGTCATTGTCTGGCCAGTTTGTCTGTGGCATCAGAACAGGTGGTTATTCTCCCCGCCCCATTTGATCATATCAGCAGCCTAACGTGAAACAAAAGCATTCTACAAATTTCGAAAATCTTCAGACAAATGCGATATTTCAGCTAAATGGTTTTTAGCTGTCAATGTAAGCAGGTGAACAGCATTCAGTCATTTAGCGAGATGCCAAAGACCAAAATATTCCCTTTAATTTTAATCTATCACAGAGCCAGCAAAACTGATCTTCACATATGTTCATGTTGAACGTATTGTGACATTATATAAAGGGGATATAAATCACAAATAAAATTCCAAACCAGCAGATTAATCAAGGTAATACAAAGATTATGGTTGAAATAGTACTTAAATTTATACAACAGTAAGAAAGTGCAGTCGGGAGAAAGCAACACAGAAAAAGCAAACAAAACCAACCAACAGATGTTTGATCAAGTAACTTCAGTGTTGTACTAGTGGTAATGAGACCCTTGTGTGTTGAAAGGTAGTGGCGTGTGGACTACACACAGTCCCTCATAATTAAACGTAAAAAAAATAAAAATCACAGCATAAGTTAAAGGTCAGTGCCAAATGGATCTTACAGTGCTTCATGGACCACAAGGCCTTAGAACAGCCAACATAGGAGGCCTAAGTATTACACAAAAAAATTCTCATTTGATGTTTATTATTTGAGAATATTAAATAAAAAAAAAAACAAGTGCATGATCCAGATATTTTTAGTAAGTTTTTTTTTTTTTGCATGGACACATGATGATATTAGGTGTTTGTGTAATAAAGCATGTTTAACAAATTCTATTCATCTTGATGGGAAGGAATTTTGTGAATCAGTATGCTGTGAGAAGACCTTTTTGTGAACCAGACAAAGAGGAAACATGAATACACAAAAGAAAAGCCTGGATGCATATAAAGTTTAATGCCACTTTCTAATACTGGTATAAGAACCTTCATTATTGGTGTTAAAGGTGATGGTTACACAAGATGTTAGGATCAGCCCGTTGTCCTTAGGGCCGCTAATACTGTTGAAAACTCGGCAGTTAACGGAGCAACATGCAGAGTGTGAATGTAAAAGCGATGCCCAATCAGATGGTGTTCACATGCAGACTTTTATATAATAACGCCTTTGCTGATATATACAATGCTAATAGCAGAAAAACAGCAGAGAATCCCCCATTATGGTCTACATCATGAGTATAACAAATAGAGGAAAAAATTCCTCACTTATCCTCTGAGATTAAGTCGCCTTTAATAAAATAATAACCTACACATCTTATACAACATGATTCACAAAAAGACCATAGGGTTCAAGAAAAGAATAGAAACCACCAATAACAAAAACACTCTTCTATGGCTCACAGTCCAGAAGAGAGAGAAAGAGAAACCTGATTGGTTAAAACCTTTTGGTGGCCAGGGAGCTCTCCTGTGAACTTCATTCAGACTGTCTTATGCTGCAGGGAGAGGTTGTGGTTTATTTTGATTTTATTATTCACAAAGTAGTAATTCACAAATTTACAAGCTCTTGCGTGACAAATTGTTTCAAACGCTCAAGGTATTGTCCATAAAGTTCCACATCATTGTGTCCTGCTCCTTCCACCCAGAGAGGTTCTACCGGCCGCTGGCAACGCTCAAATAGTGCCAATCCATGGGAAAAGTCAATGACTTCATCTTCTGTGCCATGGATTATAAGGACGGGAGAAGTAATTCTGGAAATTTTGTCAATACTGTAGCAAAAGAAATGAAAGCATGTTACACACATTGGGGTAGATCCAGAACTCCGCTTGCAATCCGTTTACTAGCGTAGCGTATTTACACGTGTGTACCTTCTATACACTCCTAGGCACACCCCTTGAATGTACGTACTTTGACAGATTTCTGCTTTTTAAACCCTACCTTAATAACTTTGACAGTGTAACCGCTCACGCCCGCACTCGTACGTATAGGCAACGCGGACTTAAGCAGCTAAGCACGCCCATAATGTATCATTTAAATGCAAACCTCCGCTTACATTGCGTAATTTAGGCCTACTTCTGGCTAACGTAAAATTGGCAGTCCCCCACGTACGTATTTATGTAGCAGATACGTGAATGGCCCATACGCTCAGTTACGTTACGTGATGTGGCGTATCAGCTGTTGTGCGCATGCGCAGTAAATACAAAATCACAAATTTACGTGTCCACCAGGCGTAAATTCTCTTGAAAGCATTGTTCTCGATCTGCCCCATTATCTCTCTAGCTATATATAGATATCTATAGAGCAAGATCAATAACCTAGTATTACTACACATTAACCATTACAGAATCATCATTTATGATCAACTGCTAGTAATTACAAAAAAACCCACACACAACCCTCTTTATAACACATTTACAATCAAGTAAAATATATCTTCCAGTTAATCCTTGGTTATCTCTATCTGTAGAGATGACTAGGATTTACATAGGACTTGCATAGGATGCATTACAATACTCACTTAGGGAATGCATCAAAACAATAGGTTTTTTTCGTGTCTGGAAAGGCTACCCTCATTCCAGAGGTCAGAGGAGAATGAAGAATCACAGCAGCGCTTTCATATCGTGCAGCAAGATCCACAGACGGAACCGTTCCTATACTCTGGCCATATATAATTACATGCTCTGGTCGTATTCCATACCTTAAGGAAAGAAAATGTTGGTGTTTAGAAGCATAACAAAAAAAAACAACCCCCAAAACACACACAGAGGAGCACAAAAATACATTTATACAGCATATCATATTGCACTTACATTATATTTATGGGAATTCTCACTTTCATCTTCCCACTAGTTTATCAAATTAGAAAACTAGAACACAAAATTAATTCAATATATTTTTTCACACACTAAACAGGTTCCACGCTGGGACTACACTCCATCTGTCCACAACAGAAATACGGCCTATCACCACAATTTAAAGAATCTAGTGTTTATACTCTATTGTCAGAACCACCGTTATTGCAATACAGACTTTTACAGCTTCTAAAATTGGTCTTTATTTCACCAATGCCATATGGATCTGTAACTTGAAAACCCCGGCTTTTTCATGGTAATCCGAACGGGGTATAACTTACTGCATGTGCAAGTTAGGTAAATATAAATGTGATCTACAGCATTTCTGTACATGCCTCAGCACCAACATGCTGGAAAAGTACAAGTGGGCTTTATATTGCCAGACTAATATTTCATCTTCAATGAGATTTTCTTTCCCAGTACCATGAATTCACAGTGACAAGCCTAGGATCTGCACAAATAAATATATATTTGCCACATTCATAGACTATCCATTTCACATTTCCTTTTATTCGGAGCATCAGCTCTTCCAATACGTGACTGACTTTTTGATCAATTGATTTAAGCAGTGTGGCCCTGATTCATACCTAGGAAGCAGAGGCTGACTACAGTCTCCGTCTTTAAAGACGTACGTCTTTCACACTTAAGGGTGAATCTGGGTCTATATTATTTCCAAGTTCCTAACATTTTCAAAGACTATGCACAGACTTACTTCTGTAGTTAAGATTACACTGCTTGAACACTATAACACTTCCTACACCTTATAAACTAAAACAATTGAATTATTGATTAACCAATGCAATAATAAAAGCCATAGCATATACAGGCTTCACAGGTTTAGTGTTGAGCTGATGTCTGCCTACCGTTCCTCTGCTTCAGTCAATCCATTTATCCTACTACCAGCTGCTAGCTCATTTGCAGAATTAAAGTGGGCTGTTATGGGAATATTTTTTATAAGAGTACTGTATGTTGACATCACCAATGAAACAGTAACAAGATGCTGTGTATTTTATACAAACTTATTAATTACCATAAATAACTATAACTAACATTAATAATATTGAACCTAGTGTCTCTTAAATTCAGAAATATAGATATCCTAAACATTCAACCGTATAATATAGAAATTGAGCAGAGTTAAAAAAAAAAAAGTTGGATCCGGTCCTTTATTTAGGAGAACCAGAATATACTACAATAACGTTTCCAAACCACATTACAACCAATGCGGTTTAGAGAAACACAGAAGCTGCAGATTACACGATGCCATCTGAAGCTAGAGAAAAAACACAACCACATATAAATGACATATTTGCACAGTAGGAGGCCACAAGCTTTAACCTTCCCCAACCAAAACGCACAGGTCTGGTCAGGGCCACTACAGGAAAAAAACTCCAATAAGCAGCACCCATAATAATTTAGAGAGCAGCAGGACTGGTCCCACACAACCTATTTGTTAGGCTTCTCATAAATTTTGTTAAATTAAAGGACCATTAATAATTATTTTTTTAATTCATCATAAATAGTAGATATTCATAAGAACAGCTGTCAGCTCTTAGACTCAAAAGGAGCCAGGCTACCGCACAGACCTGCATCCAGCCCTTTGTTGTATACAACTAGATGAGAGGACCTTGGAGTAACAGATTTTGGCCATTGAGAAATTAGATGCAAGTGACAACTGGATTCTGGATATGATCAAAAATCCATTAACTACAAGGCTCACCCACCGCACGTCTAAACATTTATTCAATCAAACCATTATACAGCATTTGTTTAGAGCACATTGGTGGTACTTAGACCAGTCTGGTGGTACTCAAGAGTTAGCTTGTCAGGAGGTAGGAGCCGCTCTTGTATTTTAACCAGGTTTGATACCAGAGGGCATACCTTGTGGGCTGAATGGATTGTGTAGAAAACGAAGGAGGAAGAAGAAAAAACACGTGTGCGTATGTATGTGTCTACATGATCCATAATGGGTAACTGGTACTCCCGAAAAAAGGATTAGAACTGCTGGTTTAGATTATATGCCTTGTTAGTAGAAAATCTGGCCCCACAAGGGCTGATCCAAAGTGCATATATGTGACCAAATTTACTAACGCACTGTGGGTCTTTAATGGTAAGCTTCAATAATCCTATTACATTCACCTTGGTCACTTACCTCGTTCTAAGAGCTATCCAAGCAGCATCAATGTCAGCATATAAATTCTTCTCTGTTGGCTTCCCAGAGCTTGACCCGTACCCAGAATAATCATAGGAGAATATGTTACAATTAATCCTAGAGCCCAGTCCTATATAAAAGCTGCTCATTTGACCAAGATCAACAGCATTCCCATGAGAAAACAGCAAAGTGTACTTGGCATTAGGAGAGCAGCGTACAAACATGCAAGCAATACGGTTTCCTCGGCTGGTCCTAGTCATGAAGCATTCTATCGCATCCTTCTCTCGGGAGGAATATTGCCAGTCTGCACGTTCAGACAGGTGAAGAGTCCAGCGGCTCCCACTCTCGTCACAAATGAGAGTGTATGTAGGATCAGGAGGTAAAAAAGCAAGCTTTGAGGCGATTTTCCCTGGACATGGCGGGCAGCAGAAGAGGCAGCACAACTCACTGAATGAGAGATTGTTCATCTTTGTTTCTGAAAAGAAAGATATTTCATTTAGTTTCTGATATCACAGCTTCACATACAAGCAAATATTTACATTCGGTTAATTAAAAAAAAAACCCTGCCAATAAAATTGCACACCTGCACAGTCACTCTATAAAATCATGATTGTTTGTACAACACACTACAATCTCAGCTGTTGCACTTATTTCATCTCTGTGCGGGTACATAGATGGCACCCAGAAAGCCACAGCACCTCCCATTGCCAATCACATTGACAGCATGCAACTGTAAAGTCCTAGGGCCAGATTTACCAAGCTGCAGTAAAGAAAAGTGGAAATGTTGCCAACAGCAACCAATCAGATTCTAGCCCTCCCTTTCCTATTACACACTTTAAAATGTCAGCTTGAAATCTGATTGGTTGGTATGGGGAGGGAGAAGGGAGAAAACACAATGAGTGAAACGATGGGAAAAAGGAAAGCAGAGCATGTTACACCACAGACAAAAGCAGTAATGATTGGAATTTTACAAGGCACAAATACAAAAGAGAAATTCAATGGGTAAGACGGAATTTTCAAATGACTTAAACAACAACTGTGATCAGTGAAGTGCGGTTTAAGGGTCATCATGCATGAACAAACCTTCAACTTAAATAGGAGGAGAAACTTTTCTTCTATCTTACATGCAGCCTGAGTCATAACTATGGCATTAAAAACATTGAGCATATATGTATGGTATGGATAAATTCTATGCAAGTGCACTCTGCTTCACCACTCTGGCATGCGCAGTACAAGAGAATTCTGCATCGAAGGGAATTTGGCCTCTGCGCAGCGGGCAAGCCCACTCGCCATGCATATGAGAAACGCTTAGTGAGTGGAATACAGAATAATAATCATACAGTCTGAATATTTGAAAGCCCTTATGTACGATCTGCCATCCCACACATGTGCCATGAGTAATTCTGGTTATCAAATTTAAGTGCAGTTCTGAATTGGCCCTAAATGCTTTTTTACTGTTATAACCAGCAATAGTTTGCAAGTGACACTTTTAATGAATAACTTACTCAATTTACTGATCATGTTAAGATCGGATGTCAGTGAATATTAAAGACCAACGATATATATTATACATGTGATCGATGGGTGTATGTCACCACTTCGAGCAGATTATTATTTTTTTTTTTTCCCCGAAAGGGCCATTTTCTACCAGTCAGAAATTGATTGCTTCTCCTCAGAAGCAGTCGGACGGAAAACAGTGGGTGCGCAAAATATTAATCTAACCCCAACCCCTTACCCTAACTCTTTCCTTCCATTATATTACCTTCTCATCCCGGTAGACTGACCTTAAGAATCCCCTCCCCATAGCCTATCCCCAAGACTCCCAAAGCTTCCTAGCTGTGTCCATGCTGGCCATTAATCCCAAAATCTGATGACAGCGAGCCAATTGCCTAAAGCAGAACTTGACAGACACCGGAGGCCAAGAAAAAGTTATTAATGTTCTGCTATTACCATAACCTCTTTAACCAAGCAATGTTCAGTCAGCCTGCTAAACAGCAGCTATGTATTGTTAATGCAGAGTGTAAATAGTAGTCTGTTGCATTGTATTTTATTATTGATGCCATACCATTTTATTTTATTTACGTCATGTCTTTATTTTATTTAATAAATTAACCTTTATAAGGATCAGTGGGAGTCACTGCATCGAAATGGTGATTTCAGAAGTAGAGACAGCCGAAAAGTCTAGATTTCAAAAAGACAGCCATATTTAATTTTTTATTTTTTTTAAATGGGCAAGTATATAACATATTTACTCATTAATTTTTTGGAAACGCCACTGGAGACCTGCTGCACTGACTGGAGGGGAGAGTAACACTCTCCAGGGAGTTTTAGGGTTTTGTGGGGAAGGGAGGGTTAGGGTTATAGAATGAGTCTGCAGGTCAGGCTGCATGGAGGGAGACGTTTACATTTATATTTACTATTCGCAGCATAAACAATTGATTTCCCAGCAAGAGGACAGTCCTTTTTTGAAAAAGGGCCTTTAGCAGCAGCGACCCACACCCTATAAAGACTTAGCACTTTCTCTATACTAATGGTTTAATGTTTGTCTATTTACTTTGTGACCCCACAGATACTGTAGTGTTACTGTAACTGCTTTTTCTCCCCTCCCTCTTTACATGTTACTTTTAGTTCCTAGAAACTAAAACCAACAAATACAAGTGGGTTCACTGCATCCTCACAGTGGATCTGTGCATCCTATCACTCTTTTGCCAATGCAAAGGTCTGTGGCATCAAGGGAATCTCATGCTAATATCACCGCTACTAAGGTTAGGTGTGAAAGTGGTTTCCTTGAAGAGCTGCATTTTTTCTCAGCAGAGTAACAATTGACAAATGACTGTGTCAACAAGTGAAACATGTTTACATTACATGGCAAATAAAGAGCTACGAAAATGCTTTCACAGGCTCTGTGATCATGCTATAAACCTGCAGAAGCTGCATATAAAATGGATAATCAAATAGTCTCCATGTAGAAAACTTTTTCAGAAATGAAGTACAAAGCTGCCTCAGTGTAAGGGCAATTTAAAAAGGCTTACATTTATGAATCCAGCTTTGTTCTGAGGTATACTGAATGTGTGGAGCGGGCATGGCTCAGCAGTTAGTTGCCAAGGCCACCACTGAATCCACTTTTATTTGAAATTTACACATTATACCAACCAAACATGAAAATGGTTTTGTAGTTTTTACTTGGCTGAATAACAAGCAGGTCTTAAAAGCCAAAATTCTTCCCTGCACACTAGGGAAACCTTGGGAAATCTGGGACATTCAATGCTAAACAAGTCAGCTGTAGAATTTAAAATAGGAAAACATGTGCAAAGCACAAGCAATATTGCCAATGATAAAAAGTAAGCATCGGGTCTTGTGTGGTGCAAGCAGACATGAAAAAAAGCCACCGAAAGAATTATTGGATTTACAAACCGTGATGGACCACCTGAAACTTCACATCCGGGACTAAATAGAAAAATATGGGTATAGGACAGCGTTTTTTGAATAAGTTGTTTTATACCACCGAATTTAGAAGTAGCTCCCAAATCAATTGAAATACTCATCCACAGAACAAAGTCCCTATCCCCCTCCACTCCACAGCCTAATCCCAAGATTCCCCTCCCCGCAGTCTAACCCCAAGACTCCCCATGGAGTCCTACTCACCTGTCTGGTCGGTGCATCAGAGCGACAGAGTTTCCGAACGAATGAATGGATAAGTATGCCGATCATCACACAGCCATTCATACATGTTTTTTTTTTTTTTTACTTGGCGCTATTTTTTAATGAAAGAAACTAAAATTAGCTTTCAGCCGTCTCTATTTCGTAAAGAGCATGTTCGCAGCGGCGACTGCATACCAAGAAAAATAAAGGCCCGCTATGGTCATGAAAGCAATTCAGCAGCAAAACACGTGGAAAATTAAACATTTATGGTGACTGTTCTTCTACTAATATTTCTGGTTGCAGGATCTCAACAGTAGGTAGTCGGAAGGCACAGTGGCCAGCGGCCAAGTAGTGTAGGGCGCTCAACACGTGGGTCACAGGAAATTGCCATCACAATGTGACCATACACCCTCAACTCAGACAGAGTGCATGGGAACCTGTGGCCCAAGGAAGTGTGGCATACGGGTGCCTCAAGGATTATTATTACTGGTATGATTTGACGTGCATGACGGATAACATACTTTTCTGCCTCAAAAATTGTACTACAGTTATATTTATTATTAATTGGAAAAATAATCCCCAAGATCTAAAACATACATGGGCAGCACAGTGGCTGAGTAATTAGCATTGCTACCTCACTTTGCTGAGGTCTGTCAGGAGGTGATTACCGGACAAGGCCTTATCTGTCTTTTTCTGCACGTCTTTCCTCTGGGCTACCAGGCTAGTAGGTTAATCGGCAGCAACTGATATGAATGGCAAATATTCTCTAAATTGGCACTATATAAACTAATAATACATTGTTAGAATAATAAATATTCTTAAAACCCAGACCCATATGTAAGTCTCTGTTATTTCATGAACTGGTAACATATACTTATATGGGTAACATGACTAAGCCATAGAATTGCACATTACCTTTAAGCTTAATAATAATGTGAAAAAGAAAATGTAATCAAACAAACAAAAACAAAAAAAGGACACGAATGTTTTAGCAGCAAGCATATCAGACAGATGTTATGCGCTAGAACTAATAAGTACAACATCACAGAAAGGTGCTAAGGGCCCTGGGTTCCGACCATTTCTCAAGACGGGATGCAGTCGCCGGTACGATAGGCAATTACGACAATGATACAGCGCCCAACAGTACTGCGGCTATATTATCGAAATTAATTACACTTACTTACAGCAAAAGGCCCTATTTCACCAGAGAACCTGTTTCCCAATACCAAAATGTTTTATTCCAGACATAAGCAGCAGGGAAGAATGTGGAAAGGCCATGGCAACATTAAGGGGTCAGGCTGCAGAGATGGAAGGTTAAGGTTAGGCTAATAGAAGGAGTAGAAGGAATAGAGTAAAGCTGGCCACACACTACAGCAATTATCTGCCCAAACACACAATTATAGTGGATTGGGCCAAATATCACTCAAGCGTGTGGGAAGGTTTTGCCGATAAAACACTCCAATTATCTCATTGATCGGAATTCCCGATTGATAATCCGACCCTGGCTGTGATTTTTGGAGGTGCCTAGTGTTCTGCAGCGCTCTGTCCACTCTCCCTCTGTGTAAAATGCCTACCCGACAGATATTTAACACAGTGGGCAGAGCACTTCAGAACCCCATACACTGACAGGCTGCAGCGCTGTGTCCTGTCTCCCTCTGTCTGGGTACACAGTGCTGTATACCCAGACAGAGAAAGGGAGAGAGGACACAGTGCAGCAGCGTGTCATTGTGAGTTTTTCCCATTCATTTTTTTGCAGCCAGCAAGCTGGCTGCATGGGTCTCCTGTCAAAATTAGGCTAACTGCAGGCTCTCCAGCAGAGATTAGTGCCCCCAGCCACTGCTGTGTGTGGGGCCGATTTAAGGACCTTTTCCCAGGGGAAAAGTGTCCTGTTCGTCGGCAAGCACACGCTTGGAGTGATACTCTCTCTAGTGTGTGCACAGCTTAAGAGTAAAATCTTACCTGCCACCATTGCAGCATTCACATCGGATCCTAATATTCTATACAGCTGTCGTAAATTGTCCGTTGTCCCTGCTCCAATAGGATGTGTGGAAATGGACACATCTTACTGGCAAAACACACCCCTCATGACCACCCAAAAAAAAAAAAAAAGAGAATGAATGTACTACATACA
>WWET01000824.1:211210-229295 GCA_011038615.1 Limnodynastes dumerilii
AGGGGGAGTGCCAGGGTAAGTGAACGCCGATACGCTGTGCTTTAGTAAGCGCAGCGCATCGGCGTAGGTCTGGATCAGGCCCCTTGTGCCTGGCCCGCTCGTTGGAGGTTCTGTAATTTTGACATGTTGATAAAATCCTTTTATAAGTAATTATCAGTATGTGAAGGGAATAATCCATATTATATTACACCTTTGGGATTTTTAGTTTTTAAGTGTTACAGAAAACTTTTTGTTTTACATAAGTATAAAGTGTATGTGTATATAGTATGATATATTTATTTGTAAGTGAAAATGTGAGATCATATTATGGCATCATAATTCATCCTTACATAATTATAATATCAATGACTGACAATGGGGA
The DNA here is from genome assembly GCA_011038615.1 of Limnodynastes dumerilii. Classification (NCBI taxonomy): domain Eukaryota; kingdom Metazoa; phylum Chordata; class Amphibia; order Anura; family Limnodynastidae; genus Limnodynastes; species Limnodynastes dumerilii. Next base: position 211,572 of record WWET01000824.1, read on the forward strand.
TATCGCCTACGTAATACTCTTCTATAATTAACTAAATTGATCGTTTACTGTCCTAATTTCCTTCCTACAACATCATTAGTGTATAATGATATACACCTCTATCCTCCCTGCTGCCTCATAGCCGCCTTTATATTACTATTATTCAGGAAAGTGCTCTTCTTTGTAATTCTATAGCTACACTCAGTTGTGAAATATCTTTGCAAAGTAAATTAAGTAATGTTACCCTTTTATCCCAACCTTAATTCCAACAAGTGAAACTGCAGGAGATCTAGTGCAGTGTTTGGATTTATGAAAAATGGTGGTGATAATAATACTGAGACCAATCAAGATAAGTAACTTCAGAAGGGTTTTCCCAGGTCTCACACAGGAATGGTGTCATTGTGAATGGTCTTTCACGAGGACACCTGATTGGAGAGATTTCTTTACTATTCCTATGGCAATAGTAAACAAATGTCTTAACAGGAAAAAAAGAAAGTGGCGTTTAAGAGTACTTCAGGCAGACCCGAAAGGATATAGTAACTACTACAAAATGTACAACGCCTGTTGTTGCCTGTCTCCTTTCTGGTCCTCATTTTGTCAAAAGTCCCGTGCATTCTGTGTAAAAAGTTAAGTTAAGTTCCAGCCAATAAAAGCTCCTCTTTAGGTTGAGTGACAGTTACTTTAAAGGGCACACATGGGAAATTAATGGTACATGTGAAACGGTCAGATCCTGGAATAACCCAGGTTATAGGTAAATTTATAAACTTTTTTTTTTCTTTTTGACACTGCAATTCCACCTGGCAAAAACTGGTGTTGAAAATCATGTGTTTTTCAAGGGTGGTGATGTGAAAGTATAAATGAACTGCTGCAGCAGAGAATTGTATATTTAATGGGTGCCTGCAGTAGGATCGTAATCTGCACTACTGAAGGATGAGGGTAATCTGAATTTGCTCAGTAGTAAAGAGATTTTGTTAATTTATAATAGCCAGGCTATTAGAAGTGAGGTTTAGATTTAGCAGTAATCAAATTATTGACCACTTTACTCAGTGCAGTGTTGAGAACAAAAGGTTGTGTGAAGTGGGCTCAATAGGTTGTGTGAGGAAAGGAAGCATGAAAGGTAAGCCTCTCAGAAAGGGGGGAATAATCTGAGAGATTTTTTTTAATTGTGCAAGAATATTAATGCTGTTTTTAGAGCCCAGCTACTGTAGGAGCACTTTGTTTGGTTAAATGTTGCTGTGAGGAGAGTTTATAATTTTGCTTAATAATTTTCTTGTTTTCTATTAGGAAGACCTATAAATAAATAAATTAAATAATTAACCAACCTATTATTATTGTTTGTTTATAAGGCGCCACAAGGTGTCCACAGCGCTGTACAAAATACAGTACAGACAAACGGCAGGGATGGACAGCAAAGCACATCATAAAATACAAATACAAAAAGGCCTGGCACTCTTGCAGTTACCCAGTAACAAACCATAACATTCTAACTTTAAAATAAAAGTCAGAGAATTTGTTACATACATCTGCAGATATATGATAAGCCACCAGCCACTTACAAGGCTTCTCTGTTTGGTGGTCCTAACTCTAAAACAATCAGAGTCCCAACTTTGGGTCATATATCATGTATTTTTAAATTGAGAGCTCACCCCCGGCAGAGGTCCCCAAGTCTCCAAAACAGCCACTCTTGCCCCCGGCAGCCCAAGTCTCCAAAACAGCCACTCTTGAGAGCACTCCTTATCAGCTACTATCCCAGACATGCTTTAAAACAAACATCCAAGATAGAGGTTGCTCAAATCAATTTATAAGGTAATATAATGCAGGTGCTCAAGGTAAGGGGAGTTTATACAAATACAGAAAGGCCTGGCACTCTTGCAATTACCCAGTAATACTCTGCAGATATATGATAAGCCACCAGCCACTTACAAGGCTTCTCTGTTTGGTGGTCCTATTTCTAAGAATACAATATAAATATATAAATACCACAAAAATACAATAAAGTAAAACAAGCACAGATAGCAAGGCAAAATGCAAGGTGTTAAACTTGACAGATTGGAGAGGAGGGGATAGAGAGGTTGAGAGGGAGCCACCAGGTGGGGACGGAGTTAAAGGGTAGCAGAGGGGAACAAGAGGGTATGAAGTGTGGGGGGATGGTGGAGGAGGGAACAACACTAGGGTCTACTCATGTGAGCTAACACACTAAGTGGGAGGGATAAGCTTACAAAGACATAAGGAGGGGGAAGAAAGCAGACTGCTGATGTGAGCGAAGGTGAGGGAGAAGGGCTAGCCTGAACAGCTGCAGGTGAATGCTAAAAGTAAGCTACGATGTGGGGGAGAGTCTGATTAAAGACAAGGTTATTCTGGTTCAGAGGTGCAGCACGGAAGAAGTCCTGCACACTTGCTTGAGTTGTGGTGATCAGTTGGGAGGTCAGACGGTGGTGGTTAGCAAAACGGAGTGGGCGGAAAGGGGTTTGCATGGAGATGAGGGAAGAGAGATAGGGAGCAGTGGATGAGGAGATCGCCTTTAGGGGTAAGGGGTTTAAAGAGAAGTCTGAAGCGGAAAGGAAGCCAGGACAGCATTGTGTATAGGTTTAAGGGGGACAAGATGGGTGAGTGGGAGACCAATGGAGATTACAGTAGTTGAGGCGTGATATGACTAGAGAGTGGATGAGTGTTTTGGTAGCTTCGTTGGTGAGGAAGGGATAGATGCGTGAACTGTTGCGTAGGTGGAAACGGCAAGAATGAGAGGGGGCATGGATGTGCGGTATAAAGGAAAGTTAGGAGTCAAGGGTGTCATCCGTGTAAAGGTGACAGTTGAAACCAAAGTTGCTGATGAGATTAACCCAGCGATGAAGTGTAGAAAGAGAACAGGAGTGGGCCAAGGACAGAGTTCTGTGGCACACCCAACAGGGAGCGGATGGGGGGTGAGCTAGGGGTGGAAACGGAGAAGGTGCGGTCAAAGATATAGTAGGAAAACTAGGAGAGAGCAGTGTCCGTGAGACCAAAAAAAGTTAGGTTTTTTGAGAATGGGAGAGACCAGGGCATGCTTAAAAGAGGAAGATTCCAGATGAGAGGAAAAGGTTGAAAAGTTGGGCTAGATGGGAGCAGGCAGTGGGAGAGAGGTGTTAGAGAAGGTGTGAGGGAATGGGGTTCTCAGGGCAGGTTGAGGGTGGGGAGGATATTATTAGGGAGTGAATTTAATCACTTGTCGTAGAATGGAAAGAAGAAAACTCATGATGGTTGCATAGAAGGAAGGGTGGAGGGATGAAGGAAGCAGGGTGGAGGAGATGTTCATTTCTGATAGAGATAATTTTGGATGAGAAGTAGGAGTCGAAGTTGGAAGTAGAGAGAGAGAGGGTAGGATGGAAGGTGGGGCCGGGGAGAGGAGAGTGTTAAAGGTGGCAAAGAGGCCACTGGGGCTGGATGCTTGGGAGAGGAGGAGAGATTTGAAGAATATTTGCTTGGCCTGGCCATGGGTGGTGCAGTAAGAGGAAAGGATGAATTTAAAGTGGAGGAAGTCATAGGTGGTTGGCGATGTGGGGGCATTGTTTGAGGAAGCTCGTGACCTGAGAAGGGGCAGACAGAGTCAAGGGCAGAGGAGAGGGTGGTATTGTAGTGGGAGGCAGCTTAGTTGGGGCAGGAGAGATAGGAAAGGGGAGAGAAGGAGGTGGTCAAGGGAGGCGTAGAAGGCAGGGGTGTCAAGGGTGATGGGGGTTAGGATGGGAATGGGGGAGGGAATGATAAGGGGTGCAGGGTTCAGGATAGTGGAGCTACAAGTCATGATTTGGGGGGATGGGATGAGAGAGGATGTCGAACAGAGGTGTCAAGGGGAGAGATGTGGAGGGCACCTGGGCAGTGAGATACGGTGGCTAGATGCACATTCACATAGAAAGATTCATTATTTAAGTTAGTTGGCTGTATATAAATCTGTTCCAAGACTAAGCTTGTATCCAAAGAACTGACACATTCTTATGAATCGTTGTGGATGTAACAGAATAAAATGACTCAATTTTCTCATTTATGATTAACAAGGAGGCCTTATTTAATTAGAAGGAATCTTTGACCTAGAGATAGATACACAGGATTTACTGAAACAGCCTATTGTGTGTCATTTACATTATAGGTTAATGGCAAATATTTGCACGGCTATTTGACCTTAAAACTGATACAACTTTTCTCATAATGTTCCAGATTGAAACCTTTCAATCTGTTGTAATATATATGAGTGAAAAATATTTTTCTCATACCACATGTTCACCTGAACAGTCTGATTTGCATAATACTTTTATTTTTATTGCTCATTTATCTCTTGAAATCATCCCTGTTTTAGACATACAAATTTATAAAAAAAAAATAATGTAATGTTGTAAGTATATATGTAAAACATTACAGTTATGCAACACTGTTCCCAATCTTGTTTCCTGGTGCAAAGCACTTATAGAAATATAGGCTATATTCATAATAATTCAGTTAGAATACTATATACAATCAATTGTGATATCATGCTTTTCCATATTCTGATAACTGTTCTTCCTATATGGGTACCTTTTAGCCAGAAATAATTAAATGGTTCTCCAGATTACCTTCCTCATACGGGGGTTATTAAAACAAGAGCTAATGAAAAATTGAAACATAGAAAATATGTTAATTGCTATAGAGTCAGACAGACAGACAAATAGAGTTCTCTTTGTGGGGTAGTAATATGAATGTAACATTTCATATATAGAAGTCTTTGGGGATTCCTTTACTGCTTAACTGATTTAAAATAAAAAACAAAACAAAAACCCTTTATTCATAGTTATCTATACAATTTACAATTCATAAAAGCTCAAGACATAATTTTCCAAAACAAAAACAGTTCATTATCGTGCATCTTTATACTCAAGCAAAGTTTGTGTTGTAAAATGTATTGTTCATTTTTTTTTTATAAATAAACATTGAAAGGGCTCCTTTTTAATTGTGTAGTACTGGAAAATTTCATTATCAGCTGTATATTCTCTTTGCTTGACTCATGTTATTGATGTGACCTGAAGAGATGGAACTGATTATGGAAGCACATGATTGTAAATCTTGAATGACTGCATGAGAGAAGTCACATGCTTTACCTCGATTGATTTTATTAACCTATTAACTGTGGAGCACTTTTAAAATGAAAGAAGGTCATGTGAGTTGATTAGGGCCTGTTTATTGGATTAATGTGACTGAGAATTGGTGTGAGGCTGTAGTAGTAAATTTGTGTTTTAAATGTTCTCTCCATACACAAGTACTCAGACTTTTTTTTTTTATTAATAATTTTGTTTATAGAACAAAAAGTGCATCAGATAAATATAGGACCGGATCCAAGACTAATAAAGTCAGGGGACTTACGCATTTTTTTTGTAAATCCGCTGACAAGTAACATTGGCGCATGCGCATCCCAGATGTTACACAAGTCAGTTACGTATGTTAGAGGGTATGATAAAATCTTTCAGTTACGCATGCCATATCCCCGCCATATAGTCGGATGCAGAAAAATACGTAAAAATTAAGGTAGGGTTCAGGAAACGTAAGTGTCCAGAACTACTACCCATAGAGGCGAATGATGGCGTACACTCCCCTCTACCTTGCGTAATTTCAGACTCCCACACGTACATAAAGCACATAAAGCATGCAGGGTGGGATCTGACCCATAGAGAGTGTTGGTAAAGAGACACGCAGCCCATCCAGACTGTGTCTAGCCAAAAGCCCACATAATAACTTTAATTTTTTTACAATTAATTAAGAAAATTCATATTTATATGTAATACTATACTGACAAACAAGTGTTACTAGCTATAACAAATTTTGATAACTCAAAGGATTTAAAGGCCATTGGTGAAGATTTCCATGTCCGCTTGTTACCTTTCATTGGTTTAAATCTTTTATAGCTAAAAAAAAAAAAAAGATGACATATGACAGCCAATGTCTAATATATGCATTTATTTTAATCTTTCAGAAAATAAACTCTAAGCAGCATGATGGAGTATGCCAGCGCTGTAAGGATGTGTTGGAGTGGCGTGTGAAATACAGCAAATACAAGGCATTATCTCAGCCTAAAAAATGGTAAGTGACAGTGCTGTTTCCACTGGCTGCCATTGTTACAGCTGGATAATTTACACACAGTTCCACCAAGCTTCCTGTTAATGCCTCTGGGAAGACCTTGAATGAGTACAACAATAAAGCTTTTATCTGAAATCTGAAACTTCTACTATAAAGCGCATGGCTGGAACATTTACAGTGTTCTATAAAATCAATTTTCAAAGAGATCCATCATTTAAACACATTATAAAGTAAGTTTAAACATAAGCTAAAAGGAAAATTGTACCTGAGAGATATAGGAGGCTTACCTCGGAGCACCAGTTGTTTTTCATGTGTTTTGGTAAGTACAAACTTATAATATTTATTAGAAGATTTTACAAAACCTTCAGGAATATATTAGTTTACATGCTTTCTGAAGTTTTCTTTAAACATGTTAATAAAGTCTTAAGTATCCCATCTTACATTGTGTTACAAGTAATGGTCCTACAACAGATACATGCATTGTCTTACTGTAAGCCCTGCCTTCCTTATGGATAGTCCTCCCGATCCATTCTTGCTTGTGTAGCCTTTGCAGTCTGCTACCAAGGACTATGGGCCAGATTCGATTAGGAATATGTGCGGAAATAGACGGGAAAATGTTCGCGTGTGCCTTTTCCTGTCTATTACGGTAGCTGATTTTTATGCGCACCACTATGAGGTGTGCATAAAAATAAAAAGTAAAAAAATTCGCACAATTAGCTTCGCACCGCAAAATACGCGGCTGTGAGGCTAATTGAATCAGACCCTATATATCTTAAACAGTACATTCACACATCCACAATACAGTGGTCGTATGGTAGAAATCCGTTCTCACTAGGTGCGGTTAGGAGTTGATGTGCTCATTTCAGTATATCCTTATCAGGCTGTCGGAACAGAGGAATTTGTCATTTCCATGTACAGCACGCCCCCTGTCACTCCCCTCTCTCGTGGGGGCTCTATTGCAGCTCACGCTGCCTTAAGTTCATTGTGCAGAGCAGCGGTCCATACGACTGCTAATCTGCACCAGTGTGGGAGCCCCCTCCCACACTGTACAATTACCATGCTTCCCCCCTCCCCCCGACAACTTTAGTGGGCGGAGGAGAAGGAAGCACAGCCCATTTGTTCTCAAATAGGCTCGTATGGATTTGAGCTCCGTACAAATCTGCTACGCTAGTGTTACTATCGTAACCCTAGTGTAACAGGCCGCTTACACACCTTGCATGCGTAAGTGACCTGACGTTATCAGATCTGGATCCAGCCCCTGATCATGATCTATGTTAAGGTATATGTCACAGTATAGAAAATATTTTTTGCCAGTGTTATAGTAGAACTGTTTATTTATGTTTGAGTAAATGGTAAGTCAAGGCTTTCAAATCCCTCTCACAATAGTACCACTAAATTCTGTCATGGTACATATTTCCTGGAAATTTGGGTACGTTGCCTGACATTCTGATGGAACATCATGATTGATGTATTATGTGGAGAGAGGGCAGTGAGATGAGCAAGGGGATTGACTGGGACATTAATCCTTAAATTTGAGATGAAAGAATTTGAAGATTAAAACGTAATTCAGAGAATGTGTGAGATAGGAGTTAAGGATAAAGAAAAGCTACAGTATGATGTGGGCTTACAAGCCAACATGCTGATTTAGGCCCGTATTCAGACCTCCGTTTTCTGTGCCTGTACGTCCGTAAATAAGCGATTGTAGTTACTGGGCATGCGTAGTAATTTTTGTACGCTATTTACGTTTCGTTTCGCTACATAGATTGCGTACACGTGGCCTTAAAGACTGCGTGTACACAGTCTATGTAGCGAAATGCAACGTAAATAGCGTACAAAAAATAACTATGCATGCCCAGTAACTACAATCGCTTATTTACGGATGTACGGGCACAGAAAACGTAGGTCTGAAATAAAGCCTTAATAAAATCTGTTTTACTTTTAGTAAAAACGGGTATAAAATTCTTTGCTGTTTTTGGTCATTTTCCATATTCTAATTTGGGAAAATAATATTCTGAAAAGCATGATTTTTTTTTTTCTTTCTGCTCACTTAATAAAAAAATATCAGCACAATTTACCACCACTATTAAGAACTACACTTTTAATAGTAAAAATCCATATGTTACTAACCAACTGTTGTCAGTCCCTTGTTAGAAACTTTTTTTTTGCGATATAGGGACATCCGAAAGTTCCTTTTCGGATGTCCCTATTTTGAATACTGCATGCTTTATAATTTTTTTTTAGAATAATATATAATATAATTTATAATTGGGCCCAATCTTATTCGGAAATACTGCCGCCGCGCCGTTACTGCCGGACCGAAGGGAAAGGTGAGTAACCTCTCCAGGGTGCGGGGAAGGGAGGGTTAGGGTCAGGCTACCAGGAAGGGAGGGTTAGGGTCAGGCTGCCAGGAAAGGAGGGTTAGAATTAGGGAAAGGAGCGAGGGGACTTTTTTTTCTTACCTTTCGGAGCACCGAAAGCTTTGTGCTCCGTGGATCGATTGCTATGCCTCCTCGAGGCATATGCAATAGAAATCCCAGCCAGTTCGAAACTGGCAGGGAGGAAACGGCCCTATCGAAATAGGGCCATTCTAAGCGGGGACCCACACCCATAACCAACAATATAAGTTATCAATAAATACAGAACATGAGTGCCCCCTCAAGCCCAAAGAATATCATGTGTCTTGAATTTCATGTGCAATAAATAGTAATGTTAGATAAGAGTTTTTACTCCTGGAAGATTTGTTTTATACTAGTCTTAGTGTAATGCATATTTGATCCTCAAAGGTCATTCTGAACTCCACTTAATATATATTAATAATGTTACATATATCAAGGGGTCAGCTTCTTAGAATGATCAATTCAAGTATAGTATATCCTCTCCTGCAGACCAACTGCTAGCAGGGTATATCATTCTTTTTGTCCTAGAAATAGTTTTTGAATTGGTACTAGTCTTGAGCAATCGTAGGATATTGGTATTTTACCATTATTGGGCCTGATCCAGAACTACGCCTCGGAGCGAATTTACTCGTGGCTGAGACGTAAAATCGCTGTTTTGTACGCACTCTGCATGCGCACAATAGAAAATACGCACATTAACTTAGCGTAATTGTGAACGTATGGGCCATTCACGTATGTGTCACGTAAATACTTAATGTGGGCGTGCCGATTTTACGTTAGTCCAAATTACATGTGAAATACGTGAAGTAGGCGGGGGGTTGTATTTAAAGTGTACAGTATGGACGTGCTTAGCTGCGTAAATTCGTCTAGCCCATACGTACGTGTGCGTATAACTGCGGTTAGTTAAGGTAGGGTTTGGAAAGCGTATGTTGATAAAATATGTCCGTGCAAGGGGTGTGCCGAGGGGAGTGTAATGAATTTACGCGCACAAAAATACGCTCCGCGAATAAACGTACGGCACCTGTAGTTGTGGATCTACCCCATTATCACAATGTTGGTTTGTTGCTTTGTGTTTTTTTGTTTGATTGTAATGACTACTGGCATAGTTATTATGCTTTCTGGATTTTAGAGTAAAGAAAAAAGCTGTTTAGCTTTTGTTTGCATGGGACTCGATGGAGATCAAAGCACTCCAGAACACAATATGGGACAATTCCAGCTTTATGTATTGATGTTATAATAAAAGGCTTCATAGACCTGTTTTAACAGCAAGTAGAGCCATAAAAAACTGACTTGCTCTGCTTCTGCATGCAGCAGGAGGTGAACTGTGAACAAGTTATTCTATGTATTGGTGTAATTTGTGCTATATGTTCCAGTGACTGTGAGGGCTGCTAGTTGTTCATAAGTTTAGCAGATGAATGTGGATGGATTTTGTTTTATCTTTGGTAAAATTAGTTTAATAAGGTGTAAAGGTTACGGTAAATCATTGCCACACCTTTAGAATAATATCCCTCAGGCTTGGAGGCTACTGTTAGTCAAGTATGTAAGTGATCTTGCACACTGTGCTTCTTATGGGTGTAGGCTAGTTTTCATTTTATCTTTGACATCACAATGAGTCATTACACTCAGTGTCTAAGAATGTCTGAGATTTACACAATTCCACTCACATGGAATTTTCTCTTTGTTTCTTTTCTTGCCAGTCTAGATGAGCTGCATTTTTGTTGACTTGACTTTCACCAGAGAAATGTTGTAATTTTATTTTTAACAATTTCATATATTACTATTTTTATATATATTTTTTTTATTTACTTTTTTTATTTCAAATTTGTACAGATGCAATTAAATAGTAAAAGTCAGCTAATAATGAATTGTTGGTACCAAACCTCAAAAGTCTAGCCCAGCCCTACATAACGATGCCCCTGTACACACTGCTCTCTATGAGCCGTATTCACACCTAAGAAGCTTCTGCGGCTTTTTTACGAAGATAACCTACTACGCATGCATAGTATGTCAATTACACAATCTACGTAGTTGGGTAGTAGTTTAGTTAGAAAGACGCGGCGTAATGCCGCCTAAAGGACTTCTTAGGCAGAAGTGGGAGGGGGAGGGATTTAGATTGGGGGGGCGGGGAAAGGCAATGTCCGTGCGTAGTTTCCTAATTAAGAAGGAAACTCGGCATGGTTAGATAAGGTAGCCCTATGGTACTCATAAGTGCCATAAGGTACATACAAACGGGGGGCGTGTTAGGGACAGGGCGCGTGGGTTAGGTGCGGATCTGTCCTCACCTAACTCACTCTTAGGTGTGGATACGGCCCTATTTTCCCAGGGATCTTTTAGAAACAGTTTCCCTAAACCTATACTGCAACGTTATGCATGACCACAAAGGCAACAAGCAGAAAAACCATTATGAGGCAGCGCAGTGAGGAGCATGTGTTGGAGAAATCTGATGACATGATGCAGTGCAGTTTCTGACCATGCTGCAGCATTATGGGACAGTGCACACTAGTAAGTAGTCGGAGTGATCGGATGATCGTCAGATAACCCTCCAGTGCGTGCCCTGCATAAGTGTTTCTAGATGACAATTGTTGCTGTAGGCAATATATAGAGAAACTCTCCAAGCAGATCACATCATAGAGCATCAGATGAAACCCCATTACTATGGAGGTAACTCTGTTATGTAAACATTACATATCTTTTTCTGTGACAGATGTGATAGTGATCTATTATTGTTCACCTTGAAATTTGTGTACAGTTTTGCCAACCAATGGGGCAAAAATAGTAGGATTTGAAATAGGTTCCTAAGGCAGTGAATTCAAATTGTCCATCTATTTCAATATGTGTATGATAACTACATTGCATATAAACACTATGGGCCGTATTCACAGATCCGTTTAAAGTTATGCAAATTTCCATTTAAATGCCCCTACCTCGCCCACTCTAACGTAACTTTGAACGTACGGAATTCAACCCCGCCCCTCCGCACGTATGTCCCTAAGTGCGATTCACAAGTATATGCCTAATGCTCTTAATTTGCGTGGAAAAAGTTACTATGCAGTTTATCCGATCCTAATATTGCGCACGTAAATCGACGCACAAACGGATCTGTGAATACGGCTCTATAAATCAGGCTGTCTTTGATAACGGCATACTGTAATTAAATGGACATCTGGCATGGAGAGATTGTGGATAAAAGCATTGCCCTTAAGGCATCTATAGTAAGATATAAATAGTAAGTAATAGTAAGATATATATCTATGATATAAAATTTAATATTCTTCAAAGTTCTGTCATAAATTTAGTAACTTCATTTATGCCAGAAGATTGGAATAGAATAATTGTTTTTATCACTTTCTTTATCTAGTAAAGAATTCAGTGAACATTAAAGACTCTAGAATGAGACTACTGTGATCCATCCTCCTGCTTAATGGAAAATATTGTAGGGCTGTCCTTATCACATAAGTCACTCTGGCTCTTTTTTTTTTACTTTCTTCTAAATGACCATTGCACTGTCTGTACTCTATGCCAATACTAAAAATAAACCCTTCTATTTTTTAATGGAATTCTCTGAATAGTGTGTCTTTAAGTAACATATGGAGGTGTCTATATATTCATTTGGTGAAAGGAAGCACGCTGTAGACTTTTGTACAATTTATAACATGCTCCCGATAAGCAGTCTTTATTGTAATAACATCACTGTTAGCAAAACCGACATTTCAATCGCACAAGATCGATTTTCATCAGGGTAGATTAACAGCAAAGAGAATATGGAAGAAGGGATATTTATAGCTTTATAGCTGGAGTGTATGTAGAAAGAGCTTACCTGGTGTGCCCCACTTGCAGGGGAGGGAACTGTGCGATTGCTGTCTATCACTGGCGGCAAGCGTTGTTATGGGAACCAGGGACACATAAGGAATATAAGGAGTGATAATGCTGTGTTAATGGCTATAGTGTAAAAAGTAGAGACATTTGGCAGAGGAATTCATGATATACAAAAGGCCATGGAGAAAAAATGTTATAGGTGAGCCAAGAGGCGGAAATGAGAAAAGTCAAGTGAAAAGGAGTTTAAACAGTGTTAACACTGAGGAGAAAATCGTCATACATACAGGCTTGTCTCTATATTTTATCACATGATGACCTTTGCTTCTCTCTCTCATAGTAAGAACAAGGCACATAAATCTAGAGAAGCAAAGGTCATCATGTGATAAAATATAGAGACAAGTCTGTGTGGAGGAGTGCATCAATGAAGATGTGGGACTTCCTGTAGTAGACTTAGATTCCAAAAAGTTCACAAAGGGAAATTACTCTAAACTTTAGAGTTGAGTCAGAAATGGTGTGTGTGTGTGTGTGTGTGTGTGTGTGTGTGTGTGTGTGTGTGTGTGTGTGTGTGATATAGCTCAAATGGCATCAATATAAGAGTCCTTGTAGCTGCACTAGGAACTTTGTAACCAGTTTGTTCATTCTAATACAAGGACGAGTGCAGCTACAAGGATGTGTTATATAGATGTATTAGTGCAAATGGGGAGTATGTTGCAGGGGACAAGCATTACATTTGTAATACCAATAAAGAAAAGTGAGTTATTTAATCATTGTCTCATTATTTAATAGACATACCTTGTGTGTGTATATATATATATATATATATATATGAGAAAAAGAGGGGGGCGGGAAGCGCTTGATAGTGCAAATTAACCTTTTATTAACAGAGACCAATGAATAAAAACATCAACAGGACTTATGTCCTAGCCGCGTACCAAATATAAAATATATAAGTGCATATAGCGATGTTACCGCTCCAGCCGTGTTGCCGCAAGTGAGTCCGGTCCCAGCGTCCTGGGTAACCTCGATCAGCTGTTGTGGCGATGGCCGCGTCGTGAGTGCGTGTATCACGCTGAAGTCGATGGGAGCTGAGGGACGTCAAGTTGCCCCTCCCCTACGCGTTTCGTCCGTCTGGACTTCGTCAGGGGGTGTGTCAGAGTGAGGTACGGGTTTCCTTATATACTTAACATTGTGGGCTGAATTTGTTAACCCTTTCACCACAAATGGAAAACCTTCATACTATGCACAACTTAGCAATTAAAATCCGCATTGTATAACCCTATAAATAACAGAGTTTACACAGCAATAAAACAATACAGCAATAAAAATACAATCAATAAAAATTACAAATTATACCAATATCAATAAATAGTTAAAATTAATGTACTAAAATATAATATAAATCTGTAGGATTTATACCTAACTATACTGGTCTCTGGAAGACTACGAACTTATATCATAACTATAAGAAGACATTTTTACATCAAAATTAAAAATCCCTTAGTATTAGATTATAAACAATTTTTTGAATTTATATGACTATTACCACCAAAGGAAATTATACACCTTTATTTTAAAAAAGAAAAAAACCTATATTAGATTCTTACTTTATGATATAGTGGCTGATCCAATAAATTATTAATTAAAAAACTTATAAAAACCTTTTCATTGAAAGAGAAATATTTGACAATACTCTATTGAATAAATACTCGATTTAAGAGTTAATCCATAATATAATAAAGTCACTAACATAATACATGTCGACTCTAAAAAGATAATCAATCTGTATAACTGAAACCTAATGATTTGGTCATGACTCAACAAAAGCAAATTTACAAAAAACAAGAAAGATTAAATTCCTCATTCAGCCCTACAGGGGTAAGGGATCTAAATTTATAGATCATGCGTGCTTCTAACTGTAACAACTTTAAGTCCCGATCCCCCCCCCTACGTAGTGGTGGTATTTGGGCTAGGGGCATGCATTTAAAATCCCTCCAAGGTGTGGCCACAGGCCGCAAAATGTCTAGCAACTGGCGGTGTTTTGCTGTCTACCGAAATAAGTGCCTTTTTGATGAAGGATCGATGAACCGCGATCCTCTCTTTGAGCATACGCATAGTCTTACCAATATAGATTAGTTTACACGGGCACGTCACCAAATATACGACAAATTTGCTGTCACAATTCAGATGGTTCTTAATGTGATACACCTCGTTGGTGGCAACATTGGTAAAAGTGTCCCCCACAATCAAAAAGGCACAATTGGTACATCCATTACACTTAAATGACCCATTCTTTTTGTGCAGCCAATGTGGGTGTTAAATAGATTTTAAATCAGTATGTACAATCTTATCCTTGAGGTTGTTACTACGCTTAAAACTCATTAAGGGAGGAGATTGTGTATACGCTCCCAATCTGGCGTCAGAGGATAAAATGTGCCAATGGTCCATGAGAGCCTTACGTAAAATCGGGGAAGCGGTAGAAAACTCAAAACAAAACACCATTCTATCCATAGGTTTCTCAACTACTCTCCCCTTCAGAAGATTATCACGATCCAAACTCAGACATCTGTTCATAGCTGAATCAATATCAGATTGGGCATACCCTCGTTCTCTGAAACGATCACCCATCTTACACAATGCCCATCTTAGTTGTGTCCTATCAGAGCATATCCGCACAAGGCGGACCATCTGAGAAAAAGGTAAGCCCGTTTTAAGGGGTTTTGGGTGAAAGCTGCTAGCTAGTAACAAAGTGTTCCTGTCAGTACTCTTACGATGTAGAGTAGTCACAAAACCCTGTAGGGTTTGAGTAATAGTAACATCGAGAAACACAATAGAGAGAGGGTCAAAATTCAATGTAAACCTGATAGAGGTGTCCAAGTGGTTAAGTCTGTCGACAAATCCAGTGAGTTCTTCGGTCGTCCCGTCCCACAAAAAGAAAAGGTCATCGATAAACCTAACAAAAAACAAAATATGTTTTGAAAAATCCAAATCATTCAACAAATATCTCCGCTCATAAGTATCCATCCTTGTTCAACAGAGGCCAAAATATACGTATCAATCTCACGTTTAAATTCTAGTGTGGGATCGAAAGTCAGACGTTTATAAAAGGTCTCATCACTCAGTTGATGCATAATGTCCGAGATATAATAGTCCCGATCAAGAACAACCACAGCTCCACCTTTGTCAGCGGGTAACACACAAATACCTTGATTTGTACTAAGTGATTTTACAGCAATTTTCTCAGAAGCAGATAAATTGGAGAATCGACGATCCAAGTTCTTGAGATTACAAAACACATCCCGCTTCACCAAACAAATGAATGTTTCAATGGTGGGACTAGTAATTGGTGGATCAAATTTAGAACCCTGTTTAAAAGAAGAAGTAGACTCTTTTCTGGTTTGATCACCAAAGAACTCCTTTAGTTTGAGTAATCTCAGAAATTTATAGAGATCTACTTCAATAGAGAAAGGGTCAACATGGTTAGTCTCCACAAAACTCAAGCCCTTATTCAATACACACATTTCCTGTGGAGATAATGAATACTTGGACAAATTATAGACGACTATTTCATTGTTGGATAAGATATTCCGGCGTTTGTGCTTCCGGCCTCCACGCCTGGGAGGTCTTTTTTGCGGCTTCTGGTTGCAATTGCCTCGCGAAAAAATATATATTATACACACACACAGTGGTGGCCAAAATTGTTGACACTTTTTGAAATTTGAATGTTTTTCAACTTTGAAAACTTATAAAAATTGGTTCACTTCATGCAGTGCAATGGTTCATATATCAAATGAAAAGAAATTCAATGCTGAATTCAACACAGTGAACAGAGGTCAAAAATTTGCATTACAAGAGAAGTTATGCTACTTTCAGTCAAAGAAGCACAGATGCGTGAGATTCAAGAAGTGGATTGTAGTATCAGCTACTACCAGCCAATTAGAATCGTTGTTCTGAGGACCAGTCAGCTGTCATTTATGAGCAGGTACAAGGTCATGGTCTGAGATTAGAAAAGGTCAGTTTGGCAGTTTCATTTTGCAGAATAAAGTTGGTTACTGAAGTGCATTTACGGTTGGATGTTTGTGTGTATTGTTTAGTGCTATTGACAGGGGAAAAAATAAATACAACAATGTTGCCCAGGAAAAGTGGTGAATGGTCACCCAGGAAGAGATCTAGGATTGTGGTGTTATGTGAAAATGGTCTTTCATATGCAGCAATTGCGGGAGAAGTTGGTGGGAATGGAACAACATCAGGAGTACGAAAGTTTTGTTTACGCTATCAGGAAACACAATCTATACAAAACAAAGAAGGAAAAGGCCGGAAAAAGTGCACAACAGCTGCTGTTGATAGGAAAATAAAACGAATTTGTGTCAGGGACAGATGGATGTCATTAGCAGTGCCATTAGCAGTGAACTGAGTGCAACTGGTGTTTTTGTCAGTGCAAGAACGGTACGTAGAAGACTAACGGAGGTTGGCCTAAAAGGTAGGATTCCCCGAAAAAAAAGCCATTCCTGCATAAAAAGCAGCAGCAGAAATAAATACAGTGGGCAAAAGAACTCATAGCATGGACCGAAGGTCAGTGGAAACAAGTGATATGGAGTGACGAAACTAAGATATTGATATTTGGTAGTGATGGGAGAAAATATGTGAGACATTGCATCGGTGAAGAGGCGCATCCAGATTGCATTCAAGCGACAACAAAGAATCCTGTGTTATGATATGGGCATGTATGACAGCAGATGCTGTAGGCCTCCTTCATGTCATAAATCTGATGGCGCTATATAAAAACCTGTTAATAAATAAAATAAATAAATAAATAGATTGCACACTGAACAGCAGAAAGTACATTGACACCATCCTACAATGAAAACTTCTACCTTCTATCAGAGATCTTTTTCCAGATTATGCCCCATTTTTTTTTTCAGCTCCCTGCCACACTGCATGGATATGCAAACAGTGGTTCACGGAGACTGACATACAGGTGCTGGGATGGCCAGGAAACAGCCCGGACCTGAGCCCCATAAAACAGTTGTGGTTCTGTTTGAAAAAACTGGTACATCTGAGGCGTCATCCAATAATAAAGAATTAATTGAGGCTATAATTGTCTCATGGCACCACATAATAAAGAAGCAAGAGCTCCAAACATTGGTTGGCTCAATGCCACGTCACTGTGCTGCTGTCTTGAAAAATAAAGGATACCCAACGAAATACTGAAAGGACAGTGACATCATAAGTACACAGGGATTTTCACTCTAAGTGTTGTTTTCACTGCATAACTTCCCTTGTAATGCAAATATTTGACCCGTTAGTTGTGTTGAATTGAGCATTAAATTTCCTTTCATTTGATATATGAATCATTGAACTGCATGAAGTGTAACCGTTTTTAAAAGCATTCGAAGTTGAAAAACATAAAAATTTCAAAAAGTATCCACAATTTTGGCCACCACTGTATATATGTATGTAT
>WWET01000824.1:256046-269814 GCA_011038615.1 Limnodynastes dumerilii
GCTCTTCTCTACTCTCCTGGGACGTGTTGCCCTTCTGTGTGTGTCATCTGCCAGTATGTCAGGTCTCCTCTTGAGAGCCTTATTTGTTATCTTTACCACCTCAGGTTGTGTCTCTGGTGTATGGGTTCCTGTTCATGAGCTTACACTGCAGGTTTCCCTTGGAGGCTATCACTGGGGGCCGCAACCTATCAGGTGCCAGCAGTCAAGACTAACCCCACCATCAGGGGTTCTAGTGAATACCTGGCCCTGGTTTAGACAATGCGCCCTAGTGAGAAGCCTTCCTGGGAGACTGTAACACTCAGACTTAAGTAGCCACAAACCGTAGAGACCACACTCTCTATTTATTAGATTAATTTAAAATATTTTGTGCTACTCCCAACAACCTCCAAAACCTAGCATAAATAATAGAGAGAAGATGGTTGGATGGTGAAATACTCTCAATCTATAGCCAAAACTTTTGTTTTTAAACTTAATAAAACTTTTAAGGTATGTGTTAAATTGGGAAGAAAATTTCATTAAAATTTAGTGAATTAGTGAAAGTATTTCATTTATAGAAAATGCAAAAACATAGAAATAAATAACTTGTAGCCCTCTATTATATAATAATGTGTAGAATTATATAATGAATCAATATAAGATTAATGGCAATTGGTTTTGATTTTATGTGTGCAGTATTCATTGAATAGCGTTTATTGTAATCAAATTAAATAAAAACCTCTGGAGGATTATATTCATAGTGCATACCTTTTTGTTCAGAATTTTTCTTTGTTTTAGGGGAACTGGTCATTCCCAGGGCTGCTGCTGGATATATCCGGGTATTATTTATATAAGTTTGTACTATACTCTATCAACACCATTGTAGAAATACGCAATTCCATACTTGGTGCTGAATTTCTTATTTGGACTTATACTTCAGTACTATTAATACTACTTTTGTACAAAGTTTAAACACTAAGCATTTTGTACATAACCAGTTGTCATTTATCTTATATTGATAACATACTTAATGAATAATTTTTAGTGCTATACATTTTGATAGATAATTGGCACAGAACCAGAGCCAGCACACCAAAGATGATTTAATTGCACAAAAAATAGTTTATTTAAGGTTGAGGGGAAGAAGATGTAAAACCTGCATCCACAACTAATCCACAGTTCAGCTTGTGTGTGGTCCAACAACATAATATGTATATCCAGCCCATGACATCTACATTATAGCACTATATATCATATGTATTAAAGAAGTCAGTGTTCCTCAAATGAATAATGTAGTCAGCTGGCAGCTAAATATTGCACAAAATCCACATAGGTAATGTTCCAAAAACAGAAAAAACTGGTTCCACCGCATCACAGACCAACCACCAATACCCAATCTAATACATATAAATAAAAAATGTATCAAAAATACTACTATATTGTATCAGAACCTAAAACCATGTAGCTGGGGAAAAATATGTATAAAATTTCCAAGACAATATATAAAATATAAAAAAAAATACAAACACATCTGATAGTCACCTAAAATACGCATTTATTATAGCACAATGTTAAAAATTAATAAAAATTATGGGCCCATAAGCACACAAAATGGGAACAAAATAAATATCAATGTACAAGCTCAAGTAAATTGTTGGCCAAATATATCCATACTGATTCCAAAAGATTATCTGGTCTTTGTGAATAATAATGTAGCAACACAGACTAGTAGGCGATTATGATCACACTGAATAACAACAGTTTATCGGGTCTTTATGAATAATGATCCAGACTAGTTCACGTTAATTATCCGATACTGGGCAAAGTGGGTGTGCAGTTGTAATACAGAGTATATACAGATATTATAGTTCTCACCACCTCCTTAAGATGCCCTGGACAACAGCCTCATCAAAGCGTTATCGAAGAGTGCAGTGTTGCCTTTAGTTGATTGGCAAGGTAGTATGGTCGGTTAACAGCCAAATCTTCATATGTTTCCTTGTAGCCCAGAAAGCTGAACATTTTACCACTCCTATATTGCGCTGTCTCAAAAAAACTACTTTTTTATGCCTATGATGAAGGGAAGAAACTTGTCAGGCCGTTTTGCTCTTAATTTTTTGGGACCCATACACTTATTACATGTATTGTTTTCCAACTGATTGAGTACCACCTCTGCCTGCCATAGTGTGAGCACATGCCATTTTACACACACTAAAGCTGGCCATACACTAGAGCGATTATCGGGCCGATCCTTCAATTATCGCATAAGGGTCCGAATTATCGCGCAAGTGTATGGTAACGATTTTTAGGAAGAGAATCTAATAATCGTCCAAACAGGGCTTCTGTTTGATTATTTGAACACCAGATTTTTTGAAAAATCGCATAGTATATGGCCATTTCACGATAATTGTTAAATCTTCGGTGATAAATTTATGGTGAAGTAGAGGCATGCTTATGCAAATGAACTGGGACATTTCATGCAGTGACTGTGTTCAAACACCTGCTTATATATGCAGGTGCATCCTTGTGCATCAAGAGCTGTCGGACATGGAATTGTTGGAGTGAACTATAATATCAACTGGGACATTTCATGCAGTGTCTGTGTTTAAAAACCTAGAATAACCATAGAAAGGGCGAAGATTCCAAGACCTTTCGTATTTGCATCCATCACGGCAGCAAAGAACAAAGAGCTAGTTAGAACAGGAAGTTATATTTATACTTATCGTCTATGTCAGGCAAACCCACATGCTAACAACTGCCCTTTATGTAAATTTGTAAAGAAAATCCGACAATAAAATGAAATTATCATACTGTGTATAGGCAAAAGCGATATTTTGCAGCCGACGAAAGTAGATAAAAAATCTGGGTTTTTTAAAACTTTCGCACGATTATTCTATGAAACAAATGTGATGTATGGTGGCGATATTATTTGGGACTGTAGCGGAAAAATCGGCAAGATTATCGGCGAATTCATGCGATTTTCGATAATTGCTCCAGTGTATGGCCAGCTTAAGACTGCAGTGAACGGAGGCAGCTATGTATCACATGCAAGTTGTTTTTTTAGATCTAATATATGTATTAGATTGGGTATTGGTGGTTGGTCGGATCTGCACTGAAACCAGTTTTTTTTATGACAATTTACATAGGGGGAGCTGCACAACCCCCTTCCTAGCTGCGATCATCTCCACCATAAAACCCCTATAGCTGGGTGGAAATTTTATTTACTATATTTGGTTTAATTAGTATGGCTAAAAGGTCTAATCCAAAGCGCCTGCTTTAATATTTTTTGTTTTGCTTGAATTTTCCAAAAATGTTCATAATTGTTAATTGAAAGACAAGTCAATATTAGAAATAGGAGAATATCAGCAGATGCTGAACGATGGAGCAGAGTAAATACAAAACAATAAAGGAATGGCCAACTTAACATGATGATGGCCATTTCGTCATCAGGGGAAATGTAGAAACTTACCTGAAACTTTCTTCATTGCATTGTAGGTTGCACTTGCAATGTTTTCCCTTTTGTTAAATCTCATCTTCTTACCACTAATGCTTTTGTTTTAGATACTGTAGGTGGTTTTTATACTTTTTGGTTTTCTTAAACAAGTCCTCTAAGTAGTGCTGAATAATTCAAGGCATTTAGCAATACCAGTTTATTCTAGCTCTGATAGACTGTTCCAACTGATTTCTGTACGCAGATCATGTGTGTAAGCTGTTTTTGAGTCCACAAAGGACTACATTTTCCCTAATATTGATTTACTTGTATTTTTTGTGTACATTTATGCATAAGTGAACACTTTTGCTAACTTAAACAGGTACAGTTTTTATATACTGTTCCACCATTGCATTATCTTTGCTTAATTGCCTCTTCTCACTTTTGGCTATGCCTTCTGTACATATTAGTATGAATTTCATACTACTTATTAACATTATTTTAAAATACAGTTCAGAGATTCAGCCAAGCTGACAGTCGAACACCGGTGAAATTTTCTGCACTGGGTAGTCGAGATTCAGCAAGGTAAGATTTGTCTATTTATTTATTTTACCAGCAGCAATACAGATAATCTTTATTTATCTTCTAAAGTTATATATTATTGACCATAATAAATAAATCTTGCAATGCTAAATTTAAGCTGTATGTTCGTATTTGACAACGTTTTTTCCTATTCTCTAAAATGTGAACAAACTGCAATGTTTCCCAGCTATCAGACCATTTTGTGTATATGTCCCTGGTGTGGCAATAAGCCTCCTCACACTCTTTCACACAGGTGGAATTCCTGTGCTTAATCAGAAGTGTGCTGGGGAGGAAAGCTTGAATAGCTGGTGCGTGCAATGGGTGACCAATGCCAGTAAAAGGAACAGCATGGGACATGGGACTTTGGTTAATTATATTCCTATGCTGGACTTCTTTGTATGCTGTATGCCTCCTGATAATAAACAACAGCAACTTGGTTCAGAAAAACTCTGTGTAAGCAGCGTCTATTTCCAGTACTTATTACACTGGGTTTTCTATGCTTTAATCAACTCCCTTGTTCTTGGACAAGATCCAGACTCTTGCAAAGGATCAGAAAACACCAATGTTTGCCTTCTATTCAAGTGCAGCAACCTTTTCTGTATCACAGATGTAAGTTTTTTTTTACCAATGTGTTCAGTTGGTGGGTTCTGATCTTGAATAGCATGGTTTTTGTGAAATTTACATTCAGGATCTCTTTTATGCCGTCTGCGCTGTCCAGACTTCTCATCCACCAGTTTTAAGTTGGGTAAGATCAGAAGTTTTAAAGTAGGGCACATGGGATGGAACACTGTGTGAGTGAGGTGCAATGTGTTTGCATGTAAATATCGATACAGCTGGGAAACAGTATAAAAAGCAGCAATATCAGATGCCTGGATGTGGTTACTTAATGGACTTCACAATGTGCATAATTGAAATATTTTGTCTTTTACTGTTGCAGGGACCCACATACACTGGTGCAACTTACCTCTTTTATGGCCTTGAACAAGTTCCAGCCTTTTCATGTGTCTGTTTCCAGTAATGCTCTCCTGCTCCTGGTGAGTCATTACATATCATTAGGCCGAATTTACAGTTGTATAATATTGTCTATTGAAATAACCATAGAAAGTCTGAAAAAAACTGATGATATACAGAGATGGAGTAAAACACTACAGGTAACATATGTAGGTTGCATTATGGCATTATATAATACCTAAACAGTTATGTACAGTGTGAACCTTGTGTTGCTTCACTGAAACATTTCCAAATGCTGATGACAAATACCAAGAAAAAAAAAGACAATTAATTGTGGGGAGACAATTATCAAACAGCAGCAGGATGAAAATTAACAAACATATCAGATAACAATACTGTATATAGGGATTTGGTTGGGAGGGACCTCCAAGAAGGTATAACAGGTGTATACTATAGGGGAGAGGAGATATTATATTGGAGGTGTTTCCCAGAAGGGCAAGGGAAACCAAGATAGAAAGGTGGGGGGAGGGGATAGGGGGTCGCCGCTTGTAGAGGTGAGTAGAAAGGGGAAGGAAGGTTAGGCTAATTCAGATTGTTTTTGGTTTATTACGGTAGAGGGAGGGTAGGGGGAGGATGTGATTACGACCGGAACAGGCAGGTGGGTTAGGCTGAGTATCCAGCCAAGGGAATCAAACTAGATAAAATAGGTTGTCTCTGTCATGAAGGTGATAGGAGATTTTTTTCCTTGTTTGCAACAAACCATATGAAGGCAGTGAGGTTTGATATTTGTGGAGCTAGTGTAGACTTCCAAGAATTGTTTATAAGGCACTTGGTTGCTGCCAGGATGTGAGATATAAGCTCAGTTGGATGTTTATTGACATCTGGTACAGGTAAACACAAAAGGACAGTCCAGGGATCCTTAGGAACTGGAAAGGAGATAGTAAAATTGAGTAGGACAGAGACTCTGTCCAAGAAGGAGGAAATTACTGGGCAAGTCCACCATATGTAAATGAAGGTGCTGGTCAGTGCACATCCTCTCCAACACAGGGGAGAGGTCACATGGAACATCATGAAGAGCCTATGAGGGCTACAATACCATTTGTAATAAATTTTGTAAGCGTTGATCCTGGTGGATATGGAGAATTTAGCCACCTGGGTCCTAATGGCTTCCCAGGTCTCATTCCCACCGACTCTTGTGAGCATCTTGAGGGTCAAGTAATGATGTCAACAGTAACTTATATTGCGCAGATATCATACCCTTCCAGAGGGTTGAGGAAAAGACAGAGAGCTTCAAATTCAGAGGGACAGGCAGAAATATTAGCGATAGGAAGAGAGTGAAGAAAGTTACAAAGTTTTATGATTTGGAAGAGGTTGCGTGGAGGGTCAGGACATTGTATATAGAAGTCTGTGGAGGCAAGCAAGGTGTGGTTGTAAACCAAATCAGAGGCAAAGTGAATTCACGCTTTGGGAGCAGAAAAGCGAGGAGACCGACCAGTGGGAAACACTGTGTTATCACAGAGTGGGGTAAAGAGGGAAGTGAGGCTCGTGTCCCATCAGTCTCCACAAACAGTTCCAAATTAAAGAAGAGAATTGAGTAGTTGGGAGGGGGGAGACTATGGGTGTTCATAGCTGATGGGGGATACTGCACAGAGAAGAGGTGCAGGTGAGGCCTAGTAAAGCGGCTTCCAAATCAGTCCAGGCTAGAATTCCTGGGGGCGCAATGGAGGCCTTAATCAAGTTGAGAGGCACAGTAATAGGCCTTAAGATCCGGAAAGCCTCTGCCTTCACTAATAGTTGTTTTTTTTTAAGAAGGGGAAGGGGAGTGCGTGGATTTATTGTTCCAAACTAATGTGGAGAGGTCAGCCTGAAAGTGAGATAAAACAGATAATGAAACTTTAACTAGAAGGGCCTAGAAAAGGTAACGGCGTTTGTGAAGGGTGTTCATTTTAATAGTGACGATCCTTCCCAGCCATGAGATGATGAGAGGTTTCTAGGCACGGAAGTCAGAGCATAGTTTACTAAAGAGGGGAGGAAGTTAGCTTTATAAAGGAACTCGTCTTAGTAAAGTAGACCTCAAGGTATTTGATTTTTGATATGACACCTTTTAAAGGGGACTTTAAGGAAAGGAGTCTTTGGTCTTGGGACTGTAGATTGAAAATAAGTGCCTCAGTGTCAAGGGATAGGATAATGCTAGGGAGGAATCAGGAGCTGGCAATGTGTATGAGGTCAATCATCTGCCCTGGTGTTATCTCTGGCTTGGCGGCCCAGGATGAAGCCCACTTGTCATTGTGAATAAGGGTTAGTAAGAGAGAATTAAGGTGGGTGGCTAATATGTTGGCACAGATTTTGAGATCAATATTGAGGAGAGACATAGGCCGATAACTAGTACAATTATAGGGTTATTTACCCTCTTTGTGAAAAGACAGATGCAGGCTTCGAGAGAGACTGGTGACCAGGGTGCGCAACTCAGGACAATACTGAACAGAGTATGGACGTGAGGTTGAAGCTAAATTTTTAAAGTTGGCGGCAGTAAAGCCATCAGAGGGGGTAGGTAGGTAAGCCAATGCAGGTAAGATGGTCAGATGGGACTGCTAGCAAAGGTCTGCTGGAGTAGGACACTGGTTGGAAAGCAGGTACAATGTCAATGGCAGTGCAGCAGAAACACTCACCCTTGGAGTGGCGGTATCCTCTCTGAAGCTCTGGTTGGCAGCAGAGTGCAATTGCAGCTGGGAGCAGGTTTGAGATGCGCCTCTTCCATAGGCTGCAACAGTGGAGGGGGGGGGGCAGCAGGGGAATAGTTTAGGTCCGGCAGGATTCGTCGGGGAAAGTCCCGCTACACCCATGGTTGGAAGCTCTGGAGGCGAGTTGGGGATTGCAGGGGATTATGGGGTGAAAAAGCAGGCAAAAATGGGTACTTATCCCAGAGCTCTCCAGAGACACGTCTGAACCGGTAACCAGAAAAAATCTCACATGAAAATTGCTCACGGAAAAAACCCCACTGTTATAAATGCCCACAAGAAAAATGCTCACACAGAAAATTGCTCGCACAGAAAAATACCCACACGGAAAAAATCCCACATGGGAATATGCTTACACAGAAAAATGCTCACACAGAAAAAAGCCCACGTGTACTAATTCTGCTATGCTATACAGTGGTATTTCTATAATGGATGCAGGGTGTACAGTGCACACAGGCCCCAGAGAAAAAGGGACACTATGGTACCTAAACTGCTTAACTGGCAGCTAGGACACATCCTGAGCATTCTCCCTGGCTGTTGTTATTGCAGGTTATACATAGGCAGCGCAGCCATAGAGAATACTCTCCCTGTCTCCCAGCTGCCATTCAAGCAATTTGCAGCATGCTCATTGATGGATGGCTCTGGGCATTCACCAATCAGAGTAATGGGTGGTCTCATAACTACTGATTGGTAGATGGTTGAGTCCCCTGCCAATCACAATGCAGCAAATAGAAATACTTTGGCAGGGGATGTAGCACAGGATAGATGTCAGGTAGGAGATCTGGGGTCTGATCTGGGGTGTCATTTTATGGAGATGTTCTGGGTGGTCTGATTTGGGGTATAACTGTTAATAAGGAGATAAAGTGGTTTTGATGTTTAATGAAAGGGTCTGATCTGGAGGGAGGAGTCACATGTCTTTCTATGCCTCTACTGAATTTATCTTAAGTCTGCTTCTTAATGTGTGCCTTTATTCCTATAAAATTATGTATTTTTTAGATTTGTGTATTCTATGCATTTGATATAGTTTTATTTTAAATACATGGCTGCCAATCTCCCTGATGCTGACTGAGTTCCAAAAGTCATTTCAGTATGATGACAGAATTTATTCTATTTCCCTGCATTGAGGCCCATTGAGGCAGCCATTTTCATAGAGGCCAAATGTAATCAAAGACTGGCAGTTATCTAAGACAACTTTGTCCTGATTCAATTCCGCCTTTTTCCGCGTATTTTTTTGGTCTATTGCACCTATTTTTTGTCCCTATTGAAATGCATTTCAAGTGCGAATTTTTGCAATTCAATTGCGTTGCACACGTTAAAATTTGCATGTTATTATTGTATTATTTTTGCGCACCTCATCAAGGTACATATTATGACATGTGAGGGTGAAATTCGGTTAATTTAATGGAAAAAAGCTTGTTACTTGAAACCCACTGCTATGTATTTGTAATGCCTGCTCGTTTATGTGGTTAGGGGCTATGAAAAACATCTTGTCATATTACACAGGGCTGTCTTTTCCACTGGGCAGTTTGGGCTAATGCCCAAGGGCACCCACACATCAAGGGGCCCTTCAGAAAAACCCAGCACTAGCCTAAACTGCTCAGTGAAAAAAACGGCTCTGTCTATTGTCTTTCCCCTTCTGCAGCTTCTGTTTAGACCAGGGGTTCTCGAACCGTGGTACGCATGCCTTTGTTAGGTGGTATGCATGGGCTTCGGGTCCAGTAGCTAGGAGAGCTGCACAGGTCCGGGCAGAAGTGTGCATATTGCTTCTGCCTGCAGCTAAGCACTGTAAGCAGGATCAGCACATCACAGTCAGGCTCTGCAGGCTGAGGGGGGCGCAGCTTCCTGCTCAAGAGAAAGAAGAGCCATGGAGATAAATTAAGTGGAGGAGGCGCTGTTATGCTGCAGATGCTGGAGCAGGTAAGTAAGGATATAGGCGTGTGACTAGAAGGAGTAATGTGGGAAGAGAGAGATACCAGAAGGGGGAAAATGTGTAATGTAGGCAGAGGAATATAACAGAAGGGGGTAATGTGTAATATGTAGTGTAGAGAGGGATATAACAGAAGGGGGTAATGTGCAATATGTAGTGTGGATAGGGATATAACAGAGGGGGGGTAATGTGCAATATTATTGTGGGTGGGTAGGGTAATATTACGGGTGGGTAGGGGCCTTGCTTTGCCCAGGGCCTACAATTCTGTTAAGACGGCCCTGATATTACAAATACTACATACCAAACTGACAGTTATGCAAGGTGCTGGAATGACTACTTTGATATGTGGATCATGCAGAAAAAGAATAACGCAGAGAAAAGGTGAAGTTGTACAGTGCTGCTACATTAAAGTAGTACAGTGCTGCTACATTAGGGAGGTGGGTATAGTGGCATCGATCTGATGGACAGAGGCAAAACACAGCAGAGGCACTCATGACAGATAACCAATGCAATTGTTAAGTGCCAGACACGCATGTATTTTATAGGGGGAGAGAAGCACAAAAAATGATGCTCATGGTCCAATTAACGCGCAATGGAGACGGGCAGACATTTTTTATTGCATCGTGCGTATTTTTTCGTACATGGCTGCATATTTTTAACGCGCATATTTTTTAAAAAAATACGCGCTCAATTGAATCAGGCCCCATGACTTTAATAATGGAGACAGAAATGAAAAATACGCTTTGCTTTCTTGCTAATCAGCTGCAGGGTCACCAATTTTTATATTTTCTATAAATGTGAAGAAGTCATCAGATCTCCTATTCACAGTCTCCACAATAATACTGAATGTATTTATTCACTGATAAATATGAATAAATACTGATGTCATTTTTATTGAGAAATAGCTTTTCTGGCAGCAATAGACACACCCATGGGTGGAGCTATTCATAGGACACACCCCTTCGTGGTTAGACTGCTATAATGAGGTGCTCACGTAATTCTTTTCTACATATATTGAGGGTGCAGCAGGGAGAGATCCTCAGTTTCCTATAACAACATGGAATCATCATGATGCAGCCTTGGAACGATCACCAACAACTACAAACTGTTGTGAGGGATTTCACAATGCTCTTAATTCCCTGTTCCAGTGCATTCATCGCATTCATGTTTCTATTGGATGGACTACAGAGGTACTTGGTTTGCCACAAACAAAAGCGAGGGCTCTGGTCAAGGGTCAGTTTATTAGGGGGGGGTCATAAAAGCTAGATTTCTGAAGAAGAGTCTCTCCAGATCCCAGACCTGTCACTTGTCACAAAGGTGGGGGCTGTCTGGAGAGGAGCAGGTTTTGTCTTTAAAAGGTTACATAGATTCATAACTGGGGGTCACTTCAAGGGACTTTCAAACGGAAGAGGTGTCCTTGATTTCTGGTCTGTCCCGACCCGGAAGGTTCTTGTGTATAAGTCTTTCTGTGTTTTCCCCTTTTATTTTATAAGAAACTGTTTTGCATATTGTATGTCTATTTTGTTATTCTCTGTAACTAAGCATTGTGATTATTATCATAATAAATATCAATTAGGAAGTTCATGTCTCTGTGTTTTTACGGATTCACGTGTCAGACCAGCTCGGTTATTAAACACTACTAAATGGTAACAGAAGAGGTCATTCTGAATTGATGATAATTCTGATAAAGCATAACTGTGTTTGATTTGGGTAAAGGAGAACCTGAGACTTCCTATGAATAGTCTTGGTGGTGGCAGTTCATTAGAAATAAGTTGTAATTGGGGTGGGAGAAGGCGCATTAGTCATTGTAGAACAGACCAGGTGGCTGTTTGTGATTAACCCCTTGAGCCCCAGATAAGTCACGAAAGCCTCAGGTGAGGTCTGGGTTGTAAGAGTGGGCATTTTTCCATGTGGTTTTTTTTTCCGTGTGGGCACAAGTATCGTCACCAAGATATATTTTTTAAATGATATATAGATAATGATGATCCACTCACATTTAGGGTGTCTTGTGTCTCTGCATTAGGATACTTTTCCTGTATTATCTTCCTGAGATTTTTCCTCAAAGATGTAATTTTTTAATGCAAAACAAAAATCACAACAACCATAGTGTAATACCTTAAGTAAACATAGCCCGACACATACTGCAAAAAAAATATATGAAAAAGGACCATTGAAAAGTGCTCCAATAAAAACCTATAGCAGCTATTCACCTTAGAGTGTCCAAAAAAACTCTAGAATACAAATGTACATAAAAAAATAAGTAGAAAAGACAGCAGGGATCAATGTATTCACATTAATAAATACAAAATGTTAAAAGTCCATAAAGCTGGCATACAGGTAAATGTACTTAAGCATGAATGGTATGTCTTTGTGTGATAATTGATATTGCTATCAAAGGAAAAATTCTTATTTATTCCCCGAAATGGCTATACATATGGGAAAAAAGACAACAAATGTTAGAAAAATTCAGACACAATAGGTCCAATTAAAAACAAAATGTTTGCTATAATACATAAGATAAAATCCATAATATCCAGACAAAACACAGAGAATATACATAAAAACATGAATATAAAACATACTCCAGTCTGCTCACTTTTTGAAGGCTTACTCCCTTCCCCAAAGAAAACTTGTCCTTCATTATGGTCTTTCAAAATACATTTAAATAAAAAAGACATACAGTTAAAAATGTATTAAAAAGAAGAATCCCCTTAGTGGAGTTCTGTTTACCACCTTCCGGGGAGGGGAAGATTGAGCAGTTGGCTAAGTTATTGACTGGGACCGATGCCTTACCACTGCTCATCCCTGGCCCCTGGATGGATGGATTGTGTGAGTGCTCCAACAAAGAATAGTGCTATGTGTCTGTAAGACTTTTATAATAGGAGACAGAGAAAATATAGTTAAAGGGCCTGGTTTAATTAGCATTGCACCTGCATATTTTGCAGTGCAATGCTGTTTGCGTGAATTTTTTTTTCTATTTTTATATGCACCTCATAGAGATGCGTATAAAAATTAGCTACCGTAATAGACAGGAAAATGTGCACCACAAACATTTTCCTGTCGCGGGCCGCGATGCTAATTGAATCAGGCCCTAAGTGTTAATATAGTGACAGTTGGGGACGTGATCCGACTGTAGGCTTAACCTTTACAACCCGTGGATTTTACCCCCGTGGTTCCTTCCTTGCCCTCCCAGAGCCCAGACCGTGCCTACCGCTTGCCATCTTTGCGGCAGTCTGGAGCTCCCCAGGGCAGGGCTGCCTCACTCCTGCTAGGCCCTGCGGCCTCTTAACTCTGCTGCCCCCTGGCGGAGCCCCCCTCGGTGAGGGTTTCACGGGAGAAGACCCACCGCAGCCTGCCTTCCATTACCTGTGCCCCGGGCTCAGGGGCCGCCGCTGTCTGGGACCGGGAGCCGCTTTTTGTGCTGCACGTGGACGGGGTCACCACCGCTGGTGCCGCTTGCTGGACTTGATCCTTGTGCGGTGCAGTGCTCAGGGGTGACTGGACTTCTGCCCGCTGCTGCCCCCGTGGTGATTGAGGAGGGCCCCATGGCTCTTCCACCGGATCTGCCCCTGTTGTTTAGCTCCCCTCTCCTCCTCCTTGGCGCAGCTGTGAAGCGGTAGGGCCGGTCCCTGCCTGCTCTGGAGGTTGCGTCCTTGGAACAGCCGGTGCACTGTGCAGAGAATTGCCTCTGAGCAGGGGCAGATTGGGAAATGAAAGTGGCCCTGGAAAAAAAATCTTAAAGTGGCCTCGGGGGCGGGACCAAATCAACTGTAGGCGGGGCCAACACAAAGTGGGCAGGATTACCAATGATTGATACCCGCAAAAAGATATAGTGAAGTATCGACTCACCGTTTTGCAGTCATCTGTCTTGGGATGACTTGCTAGTAGTTCTTGACGTGTTGAAAGCTGTTCGGGAAATGTTGATTGAAAATCTTCTCCTCTTGATTGAAGATGCTGCTCCTCTTGATATTAGATGCTGTTCGGCCTCTACTGGCTCTTGACATGACGTCCTCCTGCTTCCTGTTTTGGGCTGCCGCTGCTAATGACCATTCGGTCACTAGAGGTCCCCCCTTTTATAATGTATTAGACAACATAGACACTAGAGGCTGCATCTCTCGCTCTTTCGCTGCCAAAAATCCACGAGATCCGACGCAGGATTTGGAAGTT
>WWET01000824.1:278452-288853 GCA_011038615.1 Limnodynastes dumerilii
GTATTAGACAAGTTCTCTAATGCTAGTTCTACTTAGAGTTCAAACTAAGTTTTGTTCACAGGTCCGTGGCTTGCAAACGCGAGACCACGCACCAGAAGGTTATTGTTTTGTTTTTGTTCGAAAAAATTTAAAAAATAATAGTAATCCATGTTATCTTATTGTACTGAGTTATGCGACACTTGGGGCTTCTGAGGGGTCTTTAAAAGTTTTCCAGCTTCAGTGGTTGATCTTTTTATTGTACTACCCACACACTGAATGGCTGATAACACACCAGCTTTAAATGCCCTGACCACTATCGACAGCTTTCGTCTTCTCTCGTGGAACGTGGGTGGCCTAAATACGCCTATTAAGCGGAGAAAAATT
This sequence comes from Limnodynastes dumerilii, assembly GCA_011038615.1. Taxonomy (NCBI): domain Eukaryota; kingdom Metazoa; phylum Chordata; class Amphibia; order Anura; family Limnodynastidae; genus Limnodynastes; species Limnodynastes dumerilii. Next base: position 278,816 of record WWET01000824.1, read on the forward strand.
GTATCCCACTTGAGAAGATTGAAACCTGACATACTCTTTATTCAAGAGACCCATTGGAAGGAGGGTGAAGGTTCCACATTAAAGGCACAATGGATAAAGGAATGCATCTCGGCATCATATAGTTCCAAAACGAGAGGTGTAGCAATTCTACTAAGTAAACATCTAAATTATACGCTGGGTGATAAAGTTGCAGACCCGGATGGGAGGTTCCTTATTTTAGATATCACGATACAACAGCAGACATATACACTAGTAAACATCTATGGTCCAAATTCCCCCTCCCCGGACTTTAATGCCAGGTTGACCCAGGCCTTGCATGAGAGAGTAAATTTCCAATTGATAGTGGGGGGGATTACAACGCCGTGGACGATCCATCCTTAGACAGAATGACAGAGGCTAACCCAACTCGCCAGGGTGGTGATAGGAGAATCCCATCATTTAAAATATCCTTTGGCTTGGAAGACCCCTGGCGCCTGTTAAACCCCACAGGTAAAGAATTTACCTTCTACTCGGCAGTCCACCATAGCCTGTCCAGAATAGATTATATATTGATTGTAGACAGATTGATCACACAAGTCCGGGCAGCTAAAATCCATGACATTATACTCTCGGACCACGCTCCTATAACCCTTGATTTAACGTTACCCATCCCACACGAGTTTCACTGTATGTGGCAATTCCTCGAACACCTGGCAAATTCCCCCGAATTTCAAGCATATCTTAACACTTCTTGGGGTAATTTTATAGATGACAATGTGGAACACATGGAGGATCCAGTGCTATTCTGGGGGACGTCTAAAGCGGTATTACGAGGGCAGATAATTAGTTATGTCAAAAATCATTATAAAATAATGAATGCGAGAAGGGAGGAATTGCGTACTCAGGTGAAAAATTCTTTCCACAGATATATAAATTATCCTACAGATGATAACTATACTACATACACGCAACACCGCGCAACCCTTAACCATTATTTAAGTAACTTAGCAACCCATCAACAAACAATTACTACCCACAAATTTTACCGTTGGGGGAACAAGGCAGGGAGACTACTGGCTCAGATGGCTAAGTCAGGTAAGACAAAATCCTTTATCACGGGAGTCAGAGACCCAGCCTCGGGGTTGTTGTGCCACAAGTCTAGAGATATTTTGGCCCTATTCCAACAATTCTACCAGGAGCTTTATACTTCTCATCCAATTGATGGGTCACTGCAGGATAGACTGCTGTCGGAGGCTAATTTACCTAGACTTTCTCCGGAACAGCGGGAAATCCTGGAGGAACAATCTCGGAACAAGAAATAAATTTCACTATAAAGCAACTGAAACTGCATAAGGCTCCGGGGCCTGATGGCTATACGGCGAGCTATTACAAAACCATGGTTCACCATGTAGCCCCAATTCTGAAAGATCTTTATGCGCATATCACTTCCCATGGGATAGCAGAACCCAATTTTAATGAGGCCAACACAATCTTACTTCCCAAACCGGGCAAGGATCCAGCAGTACTAAGCCCTATTTCCCTGTTAAATCTGGATTTTAAAATTCTCGGTAAAATAATGGCCTCGCGACTCCAAAGCTTCCTTCCTAATATACTCACGTCACACCAGTTGGGATTCGTAGCTGGTAGGCGATCCGTGCGGGGGATAAGGGCAGCTATATCAGCCACAATAGCAGCACAACAGACCTCACACAATAATAGCGTTTTACTTAGCCTTGATACTCACAAGGCCTTTGACACGGTCCTGTGGGCCCATCTATACAAGATATTGGAACTTAGAGCATTTGGTAGGCCATTCGCAAATTTGATTTCAATGCTATATTCGTCTCCAACAACTTACCTCCTGGTCAATGGTCTGAGGGGTGATCCAATACGCCTCCAAAGGGGAGTACGGCAGGGTTGCCCGCTGTCGCCCTTACTCTTTAATATAGCACTGGATCCTCTACTTCGAATTCTACAATCTTGGTCGGAATTCAGGGGAATATCTGTAGGTCAACGTTCAATCAAGCTAACCGCGTTTGCAGATGACATTCTGCTGTATGTCTGGAATCCCAAAGATTCTTTACAATTACTCTTGGACCGTTTATGTCAGTATGGGGAAATTTCAGGCTTCAAGGTAAATATGGATAAGTCCACAGCGTTGTTGCTCGAGCCTAATTGACACGTACCCCCTTGGGGTAGGGAACTACCCATTAAATGGGCCAAAAATCAGTTTACTTACTTGGGAGTGGAGATCCCAAAACATCCCGCAAACTTGTACCATTTAAACATTAGCAAAACACTTAAAATTATAGAGGAAGAATTGAAACGCTGGGAAAATATAGCTCTCTCATTTACGGGCCGGGCTAACCTGATCAAATTAATTACCTTCCCAAAAATACTTTATTATTTGCAGTCACTCCCTTTCACACTTACAGACAGGGACACTAATAAAGTCAATGCTTTGTTCCGCCGGTTCATCTGGAGGGGAAAGCGGTCACGAATTAGCTTGAGAAAGTTGCAACAGACCAAACATAATGGTGGAATCAACTTCCCCGATATTACAACATATACCCACGCGGCACACATGAGGTATATCAGGGATTGGCTCAAGGGGACAACAACTTATGCAAATACACTTTTAGAAGCAGAGTTCTTGCTGGGGACTTCACTTTCCGCCTTCCTGCACAGTTCGTCAACCGACCACACAGCAACCATAAAGGAAAACCCAATTTTATGGAATACATGGAAAATTTGGCACAAGGTTAGGCGCAAAGTGGGTCTACAATCCAGCTATTCCATACATTTGCCATTCACCGGTAACCCTCAATTCTCACCGGGCATGAGATCTCATCATTTTAATATCTGGAGAGTTGGGGGAGTGGAATGCGTGGGCCAACTGATAAATACGACAACCAAACGCCCCCTCACATTTGCACAGGCAGTCGAAAAATTTCAGTGTCTGGCAAGCTATCCCATAGCATTCCTCCAAGCCAACCATTATGTAAATATGGTCCTTTCACACCTGTCGCAGGAAGATATAGTGAACCCGTTAGACAGGCTTTTATTACAACCGCCACCTTCCAAAAAAGCCATCACTCTGCATTACAATATGTTGAGAGACATATATAACTATGAGATTTCTACTTCGGGCTTGGCCCATTGGACAACGGTGTTCCCCTCTTTAGATTCAGTTAAGCTCCTCAAATCGTTAACCCAAGCATGTAAACTGTTGCCGGCCAGCACATATACAGAACTGTTTTTGAACACATACCATAATACATACATGACGCCGGTAAGACGATTTAGAGCGGGTTTATTGGATTCCCCGAATTGCCTTAGATGTGGTTCACCAGAATCAGACCTCTCCCACTCACTATGGCGATGTCCTATTCTTAGGAGCTTCTGGTTAGCGGTAAAAAACTATGCAATCCCCCAATTGCTTGACTTTATACCTTTTGATGCTCATTGGGCTGTTCTGGGCATAATCCCGGAGGGTAGGAGATTCGGTAGGGGTGACAGGAAACTCCTATTGGCTTTGAGTGCGGCTGCACGCAAGTCAATTTTACAAATCTGGTTGTCACCTACAGCACCTTCCCTAGATATGTTCAAGGATAAACTTTATCATATTTTCAAGATGGATTGGACAGAGGTGCTGCTTGATAGAAGGAAGTTGGTGGAGGGTTTGTTCGCCTGTTGGGGAAAATTTATAAATCAACTACCATTACCTAATAGCCGACAGGTTCATGAAGATTTCCATGACACATCTTGGTATTTGCTAAGCGAATTAGATAACGATCAACCCATAAAAGGGGGGGGGCCTTCAGAGGAGGATGCATGGGGCCTCATCCAGGAAAGACTCCCTAGAGTTTCTCTGTCCATGCTAATACAGAAAAATATGTTCAAGATCTACTGCAGGTGGTACTTGGTTCCTACATGCCTACGTCGCATGTATGACACTACCCCATCAGCCTGCTGGAGGGGGTGTGGGGAGGAGGGCTCTTTCCTGCACAATTGGTGGAATTGCCCCAAAATTTCAAGTTACTGGTCCAGAGTGGCCACACTCATATCGCAGGTTTTGAACATTCCTATTTCTAAATCTCCTTGGTCCTTTCTCATAGGCTTGCCGATAGACAGGTTAGACAAGGACTCAGATAAACTACTGACACAAATGCTAAATGCGGCAAAATGCTTCATAGCCAATCACTGGAGGGATCCGGCCCCACCAACCCCCTCTCAGCTACTTAATAAAATCTGGCATCAATGGAAAAGATGTCTGAATAATAGATCCTATATCTTCATGTGGGTCCGGGCCCCCTGATTCACATTTCATCACCCACCCCAGATGCGTTTTCCGGCACATGGGCTTGCAGATCTTTTTACATAACTTTTTTGTATTCACTATGATTAAGTATCATACTCTACATGTGGATGACTGACTTACCCATTCCCCTCCCCATATACACCTTAATTTTGCTGACTCTCATATCCCATAGCCCTACCATAACTTCTCTGTGTGTATCATTGTGCCAACATAGCGAACATACTTGCGTAAGTGCCCAACCCAGCCCATACTGTACAATTTAAATGCCTCCCTCCACCCACATGACGTACTCATCCACTCTTCCATCTATAAAGTATAGTCACACCCTGTTATACGGAGTTGTGCGCATGCGGAAATCAACTCCTACATAGTGAGATTCAATGCATAACATGTGCCGTGCACATCGCTAAAAAAAACAATTTAGGCAAACGGTATGCGTATGTTTGTGAACGTTAAGCCTGAATACAGTCCTCAATATCTATATGTATATAATGTAATAATGGCACTTATGTTTGTAAATATATAAGGTGAGTTTAGAACACTATTGGTCGCTAGGATGCAGTCTGTATGCTATGGTAGTCACTAGGAGACACTACATATTTGTATAGTGATGAGTAGAATGGAGTCTGTATTATATAGCAGTGACTAAGATATGCTTTCTTTTATTGTGGCTACAAGAATGCATTCTCTATGTTATGACACTTGTATGGTTACTGTAATGCAGGCATGTCTAACTCAAAACCTCAATTGGGCCACAAAATCAATGCTTAAGATTGTATGGGCCGCAAGAAAAATAAAAAGCAATGCAATTTTTCTCCAACTTCCAGTAATTTCCCATCTTGTCTTTCCAGCTCCCAGTATTTACAATCGTTTCTCCGCAGCTCCCAGTATCCCCATCATGTCTCTCCAGCTCCCAGTATTCTCCATTCATATGGCTCCCACTCCTCAGTGATTCCCAATTCAATAATCACCAACCTCCACTTTTTATACCTTACTTACCCTCTGTCCCTGTCTCTTTTCCGTGGTTTGCGCTGTTTTCCAGCTCTTCTGTGCGTCTGACCGCAAAGCAGTCTGTTTCCTGCTGTTGGCCGATGCCGCAGTTATACAGGACAGCTGGAAAGGGCTTTCCTATCAGCTGCCCTGATTAACTGCTGCGGAGGCTGACAGCAGGCCCTTTTCAACCATCGTTGGACTCTGAGATGAGACTGCAAAACAAAAGCTTTTGGGCTGCATGTGTGACATGACTGCTTTAATGTATGATCTAGATCACTGTTGGAAAATGTTAAATTGTAAAACACAAGGACACAAATTTATAGTGTTCAGGGGGGCACCAAACACCCTAGCACCAGCCCTCACAAATATCACAAGATATTTGTTCTATTAATACTTGCAGACACAGTCAGAAGATGACCAATGCGCTCTTTCATCAGCAGCTGCTGCCAATCTAAAGGGAACACTAGGGCCAGTGCTAGGGTGTTCGGGACCACTCTGCAAACTATATACGATATTTGCACCCTCCTTTTTTACAATTTAACACCAGTGACCATCATATATTACAGCAGCCATTTGAGCATAATAAAATAAAGAACACATTCTTATAACCACAATAAAAGAAAGCACATACTGGTAGTACACAATACAGACTGCGTCCTACTCATCACTATACAATTCCCACCTCAACCAACATAAAATACAGACATCCTATTCACTGTTATTTAATACGGACTGTATCCTATTCACTGTTAGACCGTAGACTGCATCCAAGTTACTGCTATAACCCTCCCTCACCCAACAAAAAACAGAAATATACAGACCAGTATTTTTATTACAGGTGCCATAATTCTACATTCAACTAGTTGGGGGCATGGCTGTGAAAAGCGCTACTTCCCCCCTACATACTCTCTACCTCATAATACATTCTCCCTGTCTCTATCTCTCTCTCACACAAAAAGTGCATTACATATAATATAAACACCACTCCATATACACACAGATGAAATCATCATATAACCACACACACAAAGTCCCACATGTGGTATCAGTGAAGAGCCAGCAGCACCCCAGACACAGGAAACACTGATACATCCACCTAGTCACATGGTTATGATATCAGCAAAGGTCCTAATGGTCCTTTAGCTAATTTGAGAGATCTTGCATCAGCTGCTGACACACCCTCCCACTGAGGTGGACATAGTGTCCCCTTTAGATTTGCAGTGCTGCCATGGAGAGAGTGCATTGGCTGTCTTCTAACTTGCTACAAGTTTTTATAGAAGAGTAACTTACACAGATAGAACAGATAGTAGAACTATAGGGAATTGCAGCCTCTGGGAATAGAGGGAGGGTATACAAATCCTGCACAAGGGCCCACTGACTTCCTAAAACGATCCTGACTGTTATATACCACACATACTAATTATCTTTAAAAAAAATAAAAAAATCACCTTTTATTGTCGACCTTAATAGTGTGCTTTAATGTTCACTGATCCGCATTCCACATAGATTGCTATCCTTTTTCCCCACGATATAGACAAATCAATACACAGAATATGTTCAATAAAAATTGAAAATTGCTGATGTCAATAAGTCACTTTTCTTTCTGTATATATCTTTTGAAGTTATATTCATTCTTAAACAGGCTAAGGACTCCAGAAGATGTTCACACAAAACAATTTCAACCCAAAATATAGAAAAACAATTATAGTGCAACCAGTACACAACTGTTAAATATAAAGTATTCAGAATGTACACACATTCAGAATGTCTTGGGTCCAGTCAATACTATGATAACAGGAGGGATAACTATCCAATTAGAGGACAAGGGGCTGGATCCAGACCCCCACACGTTCTTCATACATGCAGGGGTCTCTCCATCCGAGAGAGAGAGGAGAGTGCACACCCTCTGTTACTCCCCTCTCTCGTGCGGGCTTTATGGCAGGTTATGCTGCCATAAGCCTACCTTAAAGGGCTTGTGCGGATCAGCTGTCCATACAACCGCTTTTCCGCACAAGTGTGGGAGTTGTGGAAGCCCCCTTTCACACTGCACATTTTGCATGCTTCCCTCCTCCCACTACTATCGTAACCCATGCATAATATCTGGAGTGCGCATGTGCCCTCCACTGAAATCAGGCCACTTATGCATACGTAAGTGACCTGTCAGGTGCAGGTCTGGATCCGGACCCAGGATATGATGAAAGACCAGAATATAATCAAGACTACAGAGGTAATCGAGGTGAGGAACATTTTTTAAGATTTTTTTTTTTAAGATTAAGAACATAACAAGAGTGGAGACAAACACAGATAAAATAAATATCAAAGAACCCTTGGAAAAACTACAACAAAAAAGGGGGAAACTAAGAAAAAAAACTAAAGGGGAAAAAGGGAAGGAATAAAAAATACAAAGCATTTCAAGAAAGAACAAAGGGAAATAAGAATTAAAAAGAAAAAGATGGAAAAGAACAAACAAAAGGATGGTGTATAAAAAAGTTAAGATTTTTAACCTAAGTAAACATACCTTATCAAAAGAAGATTAGGAGGTTTTAAGTAGGTTTGAAATTTGCACCTACCTTTAAGAAAGATGATTTATATAGATATTCAAAAGTTCATTAAAAAAATTGACATTAAGGAAATTAATCAAGAACAGAGGGAAAGTACATAGGAATGAAAAGAACAAATTCAAGAAAAAAAAATCTACCTTTTTCCACAGTACCTCAAGGGATGCTGGTAAGAAACCTTCAATAAATGAGTAAGAGGGTATGTTAAAAAAAAAAAAAAAAATCAAGATATGCAAAAGACAATTTAAAAAAGAAGGAAAGCGAAGCACTGATGTCCCTGAAAAATAACAAAAAGATTGTCATTAAACCCTCCGACAAATGCTGAGGGATTGTGATTCAGGATAGAGAAAAGTATGAACAAGTAAATAAAAGTCCTACCGACCCTGCTTTAGGATCCATCGTTGCAGGGGTAAACTCTATAACATGAAATTTGTCTCAGATGTCATCAAGAAGATAGAAGAAATAGAGTGGGGTGAACATCTGTATTTGAGTATTGAAGTATTGACGCTAGAAAAGTCAGTTTATAAGACAGATAATAAAATAATTTGTGATAGATGGTATTGAATTCATCCTCTTGAACAACTTTTTATGGTTCCTAAATTCATTTTTCCTTAAACAAACAGGGACAAAATTTGCCCCTCTAACCCCGTATGCTGATATTTTACCACTCTCTAGTGAAGGAACGTCTCTAAGCCTATTATCGTTATATCAATGATATACTTTTTATTTGTAAAGGGGACAAAACTTAATTTGCAGTTTTGCATAGGTCTTAACATAACTGAGGAAAATATCGAATTGAGTTTTAAAGTGAACAATGTAGAAGTTGAAATTTTGCAAAGATCACAGGGAAAGGAAAGGAGATCATTACTAAAACTTATTTAAAAAAAAAACGATACAAACTCCTACATACCAAAGGACAATGGACACAACCCATAATGAGTTGTTACAGTGCCTTTTTAGTCAATTTTTACGAGTAAGAAAGAACTATACACAGAAGGACAATTTTGTAAAACAGTAAAACAAGGAAATGAGTTAAAACAACAGTTTCTAAATAAAGGCTATGAGAAACACAAAATTGAAGAAGCATTTAGTTAGGCAGAAAAGAAATTACCATAATGAAGAAGAAAAAGAAGAAAGAATGTAAAAACAGATCTTTTTTTCTCACATTCAAGGAATACAAAGAAATTAAAACGCATAGTGAAAAAACATTTGGGGCTACTTCTTAAGGATCTAGACCTTAAAGCTAAAATTAATTTACAGAAAGGCCAAAATTATACAAAACATGGTGGTAAGTAGTGTGGCCCATACCCAGGAATGAATAAAAAAAAAGGTTAAGTGTCGGCCTCCTCAGATGTGGGATGTTTGAGATGTATAGGAATATTCAGGGTAAAGACATCAAAACCACATCATTTATAGTATCAGCCACAGCAAAAGAAGTAAAGATCAATGATTATCACATGCAACTCCAGGAACTGCCTAATTGAGTTTTCCTGTGCTCTACAATACATAGGTATCTGAATCTGAAAGAAAGAAGGGGAAACATATTAGAAAAAAAAATTTAAATAAAATGCCCCCTTTTCACCCACTTCTGGGAGAAAAACCAGTGTAACAAAGAATAGGACAAAGAAAGTCAAAAACAATTGGAGAAGCATGGACACAACTAAAGATCTAGTAAAAAAGAATAGGAAATTATCTTTATATGTAACACACTGGAATCAGAAAAACTGAATAGTATTTAAATGGTTTTTGGTATAGTTACATGAACTCACAATTTTTTGTGGCTCTCTTTTGAGATTTTTTAGAGGTTGTTTTTTAGGTATCAGATTAGGCATGATGTATTTTGCACATATAAGATTGGGTTGAACTTCAACATGGTAGCACTTTAATATTAGCATTAGATTCTTCTATACATTTTTTTTATGGTATATTTTGTATCTTGACACTCCGTACACTAGGATCACAATTCATGACAGATTAATATGTAAGTTTTACATGGAGGTATGTTTACACTTTAAGATTAAGATGCATATTTAACATTGTAGCACTTTAATACTGTAGCCTAATTGTAGGTTTTTTAAAAATATATATTCCCTTTAGAGTCTAAATTGTATCTTTGCACTCTACACGAGGATCATTCTTACGAACTCTTAATTGACTCTTTTTGAGTTCAATATGTGTGTGTGTGGT
>WWET01000824.1:289800-308130 GCA_011038615.1 Limnodynastes dumerilii
CTGATGCTTGTAGTGCTACAGGCATCAACATGCCCTGTCATCCTGTGCTGGGAGCGGTGTCTCAACGTCCTCATTAATGTCACCCATTACTGCTGATAACACGGTATAGATGCATCATTAACGCCAATGCCCCAAAAATGTCACCAATAAAAGAATGTCACCAATAAAAGAATGTCACCAATAAAAAATGTCACCAATTGCTGCCGAAAATAAATAGTACACATTCGTCGATAATTCTAACAATTCCCCCAGAACTGTCACCAAATACTGCCGAAAATAAATAGTACACATTCGTCAATAATTCTAACAATTCCCCCAGAACTGTCAATAAATACTGCCAATAATACATAGTACACAATCATCAATAACCCTAACAATTACCCCAAAACTGTCACCAAAAATTGCCAATAATACATAGTACACAATCATCATTAACCCTAACAATTCCCCCAAAACTGTCACCAAAAACTGCCGATAAAACATAGCACACATCCATCATTAACCCTAACAATTCCCCCAAAAAATTATCATTTCATAAATGATCCTACTATGCATGAAATAAATAAAATAATGACATTACAATAATTAATTAAAACATTTTTTTGCCGGTAATGGTTTTTTGCCTGTATTTTTTATGTGTCTGGATTTTTTGTGACGGTATTTTCAATTGCCGGTAATTTGTTTTGCCTGGATTTTTTATGTGTCTGGATTTTTAGTGACGGTATTTTCAATTGCCGGTAATTTGTTTTGCCGGTATTTTTTATGTGTCTGGATTTTTTGTGACGGTAAACTCGTGGAGGTATTTTTACTGCCGGAATTTTTACCGACGGGAAATACTACCAGATCCCTCCCAGGTATCCAGGGAGAAATCTTCTGCAATGGGCTTGAGGCTGCGATTTAATGCAAATTGCCCATGCCTAAAAATACAGTAAATCTTAATGTTTCTAGGGATTAGGTGGGTCTTAATTATATAATTTGTCATCAAGCCCCGTCCCTTCCCTAGTAACATTATAGTCGCATTGATGGAAAGAGGGCATGGCAATATCATGCGATTTGCATAAAAATCATATAATAAAGCCTTGCCCCATTACTGTAATCTATCTCCTCCCTTTGAAATCTCCCTGAGGGAATAAATAGTAAGTCGGTAACCCTTCCTTAACATCATGTGACCTGGAACACCGTTTTAGCGCATTCAAGCAAATATAAATGGAAGACCGTAAAGGTTTTACTCCTGGAATCCTGACAAAGTATTTTATTGTTTGGTTTCATAGATGTAGGAATGCTCTAACTTAGGAGTTTCTAATAAGTAGTTTTCATATGTAATTCATATATATATATAAAAAAAAAAGGCAAAGTGTTTCAGACTTAATTATATGTTGCATGGTTTTGTTTTATTGTCATACAACAAATAAATTCCTAAATTGAAATTTTTAAAACCTATAAAAACCTAAAACATGGATTAAAAAAACAAATTTTAGCTTTATACATCCTAAAACTCCAAGGTATAGTAATTAGTTACAACGTTATATATGTATTACTTGGGCTGTCATGGTTAATGTACAAAGTGCTTATTGTACTTTACTTTTTTTTTTATTATTGATCAAAATACAGCTTGTTAAACAAATGTATCAGCTTTCGCGTTATTTTAAGAAACTCAAAACCCAATAACACTTTCTTAACACTTCTTTATTTTGCTTGTAAATAAAGTAAATATTTTAATAACTCATTCTAATTTAGTTGTTAAGCTTTTTTTGTGTGCCAACAAAAGATGTAAGTGGGAGTCCTGCCTGGCAATGTGAGGTGGCTTAGGTAATATTCTGTTGATGTGTACTCCATATTACTTTTTTCACTGCAGGACTTTCACAGCCATCTGACACATAGTGAAGTGGTGGGCTATCTTGGAGGACGCTGGGATACCAATAGCCAGTGTAAGACTTCTATTTTGTGCATGGGATTTAGTTTTATGTTAATTTGATTTCTACAGTGCAATCACATATTTAATCTTTCTACAGTGCTGACTGTTCTTCGTGCCTTTCCTTGCCGTTCCCGTTTTAAAGATAAAGAAATGGCTGCTGTAGTTGAAGAGGAGGTGATATTTGGAGAAAAGGGATAGGGAGGTTGACATTTGATATGGGTAAAATGCATAATCCAACAACACAGAAAGCAGGATGCAGTGATAGCTATCATTTTAGAGAGAAAGTTTGTTCACAAAAGTTGATACTTAAAACAAAACAAACAAAAAAAATATAACCTATACATATTTAATGGCTTTCCATAAATGTTTTGCTTTCCTAGAGGACTACAACAAATCCTATACATAGATTCTTTCATTGTGTAGAACCAATGTGTAGAAAAATGTAAATTACTATTGGATGCTGGTAATAAACTTAAAAAAAAACCAACAAAAAAAACATTAGCCTGTATTACATTAGATACAACAAAGGTTGTTGCTATTGTGCAATATAAGTGGAGAAAAGTTTAATCTTGATATAATAAAGTATATGCATGTTGCTGGTATCCATATTTCTCTAATCCTCTGTTTTGTATTTAAATATTTAACCAACCAGATATGTCACAATCTCTTTGTACGTGGTCTTTGTTTGGTTGGCTGGTATCACAGTCATCCTTTCAGCCCTGCTGTGCCATCCCTGCAGGACGTTGAAGTTCAAATGGATTACCAGTTGAAACTGCAGGGCTCAGACAATGGATTCCAGCCATGTTTGGGTCTCATATGTGGTGAGAAATGTATTGCTGTACTGCTAATAAATTTTGTATACATTTCTATGCTGTGACATGACTCTGCATTGAAAGCTTTGGGTTTTTTCTTTGTGTTAGGTCCATACTTCCATGGTAATCAGGGAATTCAGTCTGTAATCTGTCCATTCTGGGTCATGCCTCCAGCTGAGGTTAGAAACATCCTAAAGAAGATTCTTCACATTATCTTTTTACTTTTTGTTTTACAAATTATACAAACTTTCTTTTACAGCATCGGCCAAACGATTATGGGATTCCTATGGAAGTAGAAGTGACATATGTACAGGACAGCTTTCTAACCAATGACATCCTGCATGAAATGGTAAAAATGCCAGGTCACTGTTTTTCTTAATGGAATATATGATAATATTTATATTTAAATGCCCAGCATGTCCACGTTGCTTCCTGTTCATCTTGTTGAGAAGGAGGAAAGGGGCAATTTTAACCTTACAGGAGGTGCTGCTGCAGGAGTTGGTGCTGCTGCAGGAGTTGGTGCTGCTTACCACCCCATCTGCAACCCCAAAGCTAAAATAATGTAATTTTATAGGATGTTAAAATACCAAGATGGCAGTGTAATTCTAAAAGTAAGGAAACCAAATGGCATTCCCTTAATACACTTAGCCTTATTGGCATAATGAGAAAAACAACATGATCTCTTACGGGTCTTCTCTTCATAATGATATGAAGATTACACTTTTTGATAACTCTTCTATAATATTATATATTGTTAAACAATGTGGTGTAATGCAATATAATCACAATATTTGGAAATATTTTCCTCTGGCTATAATAAGGTATTATCTGCATTTTTAACAATAATTTGACATAATATTGTCATATGTAGATATTTTTACAGCTTTATTTAAATTTTATTATGTTTTGGAAGATACATTGGGTTATTATGGATAACTTGGTATGTGAATATATAATCATGGATAAGTAGAAAATATTTCCTAAAATACCACCTATGTCGCTCAGTACTCTACTGTGTTAAATTCCTCAACTGATATCACAATATAGAATAGGAATTAATTCCTGGTAATTTGGTAATAACAGTCTCTTAAATAAATTCAGATTACTAGCAGACAATCATCTCTTCAACACAGGATTAAAATAGTTTTTATTCTGAACTAGCTAAAGGCCCGTCAAAATGACAGGAAAACGTATTCCCCATTCATGCCTTTCCAGCCTTCCAGTATTCCCAATTAATTTCTCTCTATCCTCACAGTATTCCCCATCATGTCTCTCCCGACTCCCCAGTAGCCCCCATTCATATGTCCCCAGCAGCCCCATCTGTGTCTGCAACCTCCCCAGTAGCCCCCATTCATGTGTCTGCAGCCTCCCTATACTTTACTTACCTTTTCAGTATTCCTTCTATCCACCACGGTGCTGTGTGTGACACTGACGTGACCTTAAGTCATGCCAGCATCACAATGCAGGAAGTACCGGCTTACATGGACATTTTGTGTCAATGTTAGGGCTGCATTAAGTGGAAGCGGGATGGATGCAGAGTGTGGGCCTGCTCAAGAGGGAGATGGAGCGCAGCAGGTAAGTGTGAACGGAGAGTTTGAAGGTGGGAAGTAGGGAGGGAGGAAGTGAGTAGGGCACCTGGGCAGTGACTATTCGACTTCTCACCATTGGACCATGCACTGTAGCGTCCCAACTGTGTGGACACTACTGCGCATGCATATAAAGATAAGGAAAGGAATGGCTTGTATGTATGTATATATAGCTGGTGGCTTATCATATATTTGCAAATGTATGTAACAAATGAACTTATTTTAAAGCTAGAAAGTTATGTTTATTGCTGGTTAATTGCAAGAGTGCTGGGGTGTGTATAATATGCAGCTAAGTAAATTGTTTCCATGTTATGCATCACAAGCTGGGTGATACCGTGAAAATTATGTTGGCATGTGGCAAACATCTTCTACTGGTCTCTAGTCATTTCACTTCCCTGCAACATCTGGAAAGTCTGTCTGCATACTCAACAACCTGCTACTCATTTATTGCTTAATCGACAATTCACAGAATTTCAATATCTGTGTCAGTAACAACCTTCCTATAAACGTCTTATTTTTAAAATCAGTCTAATGCTAGCTGCATACTTCTCTGAAACAAATGAATACTAGAGACTTAGAAAATTCTTTGGAGCCAAAGGATTAGGAAGAAATTGGGGAACATGTGGTTTCTACCTTCATTTGTGTCAGAATTAAAGAAAACTAATATAAATTGTATTATAGACAGTATTTGGTTTTATCCAGGCTAGCACAATCTCCCAGGTAATTGTTGGAAAGGATGTTCAGACACAGGCTCATACCTACTTACTGTACTATGGATAGATTATTTTTAACCTGTTGCAGATTTATATACCTTTTTGCCTCAGTATTTTCTTCTTCCTTTGGGGGGTGACTGAAGCTACAAAATAAAAGAACAGACTAATTCTTCAGTTTACCTCTGCTGTCCAAATTTTAACTGCTTTGAACTGGTGTAAACAAAACACCCTGACATTTCAGAATGTGATTTATAAAACGTGGATGGTCTATAAAATGGAGTATATGACAAGTATTTTTATTGTAAGGTTTGGGAAGTTTAGGCCTCTTTTTTTTTTTTTTTTTTTGGAGCTGCTCTCCTGACTTTTTATTGAAAGCCTTGAGCTCATTTTATCAATCTTTGATCTGCTTCTTTCCTTTCCTCTACTTGCTAGATTTGACGACTGACCACCCGTCTACCGCTGTTCTTCTCTTTGCTCTTTTTAAAGATTTTGGGGAGAAAACACACCAGGCGATTGCCATTTTATTCAACATGGAGCAGATTTCAACATTAGATATTTTATATGTTAAAATGTATATACTAGCTATATTTCATTATATTCATGAAGTCTGTTTTATCATTTTTGTCTACAACCTGGATGATCAACAAAAAAAAAATCCTAATGATCTAAATGAAAGTATATGTGCTCAGATTTTTATTAACTCGTTTTGTTTCGTTTCACACCACTCTTGTTTCAATATTTTACTGGTCGTAAAAATGTAATTGTTATAGGATTTACTAGTCTGGGCTTGTCAAACCATAAAGGGGGTCTCCCACCCTATTACTTTTGCCAGCTGCAGCCAGTTGGCACCACGGTTTGTTTGGCCTGCTTCAATCTGTGTAACCCTCCCAGTCTTGGGTACAAGGAGCCGACCAATGTTAAACATGCTTTCAATCCTCATTCAGAAATGAAATAGAAGCCCATAAAGTACATATCTAAATCTACTTATCCAGAGAATTCAACAATATTCTTATACTGTTCCACTGTTTTTGTTTCATAGATACTACTGGTTGAATTTTACAAAGGAGGACCAGATCAAACTGCATTTCAGGACATATGGAATGAAGAGAAGACTTTCCTGGACAAAATAAAGGTGAGAGCCTTACACAAACAGCCAGCAGATCCACCGTATTTTTGTTTAGATTTTAATATTTATAATAAAATATTTATAAGTAATTATACATTGGTGTTCTTTATACATCAATAATACAAAACTATTTGGTTTATTATCTTTTCAGGGATCTTTGGCAAGTAGAACTCCCAAGGACCTGGGGTTTGAGACAGTTCTGGAGCAAATTTATACACTTCTTGCACAGCTAGGTTGAAACTCTCCAGCCTTGAATATTATCCTCTTACTACAAAATTGTCCTGCTCAAAGTTGATGTGGTCAGATATAAATAAGTGTATGATAACAGAATCAGGTTTCTTAAACAGGTGACAAACCTCTAAACTGTAGAATGTTCATAAACACCACCTTTATGTAATCTGTTATCCAGTTTCTGAGTCTTTATTTTGGATGCCTGGGCACTGTTTATACTCAACAAGTTCGATGCACACAAATTTGATTTCCTGCATATCTTCTGCCTCAATCAGAACACCGAGTTGCTTTGCAAGAGGATCGTCCAAGACGCATACAAAATGAATGATGATTACAGTAAACATAAAGACAAAGAAACATTACATTCATTGCAGGACCCACCAGTCACAGAATTCCCCTAAAAACTATTTTAATATATATGCTTTCCTTAACAGCATTAGCCATATTAGAGAAATAAAACAAAATAGAATATAGTCAGTTAAACATGCATGCAGACTGATTATACATTTATAGTAGTGACAAAAAAAAAACACTGTCCTCGTTTAAGGAGGTTTTAAAAGGGGATACATCCTACAAGTCACCATCAGGAAAATTTGGCATTTCCATTCAACACTGTTACGCTGTAAGTAATATCACAAATTTCAATTATGGCCTTTATTTTACAGATGTGTTGCAATCCGTTATAAATACACAGATACATCCTGAAAAGATGCTCCGTTTAGTCGAACTGAGGAGCAACAATAAATCTGCTTAACAATGTTAAGTTAAGTTAACATGTGATGTCCCATGGAATACTTATCGCTCTAAGGGGGCAGGGAAAAATGTAATTCAATCTGATTTGCCCTTACAACAAGCTGCTTTGAGCAACCATGGCAATAGATGGTAAAATGACAAGAATTTACATTCAGTGAGTTTAATAGATTCAATATTTAGGAATACAAAAATATAATGTAAAATGTAAGAGTTAGATAAGTTTTGGTTTATATGAACAGACCTGCTTCAGAGATTAACAAATTAAAAACAAATATAAAAGAATACAAAATCTTTCCTCAAATACAGAAACTATAAATTATAGCTCTGCCTCTACCTTGGAGGTCAAATTACTGTAAAACGTATAAAATGCTAACATTCTAGAAGTTTTAGTGTTCTGTTGGGTGTAGATGTAACAAATCTCTTAAAACGAACAAAGAATTTTGGACAGATGGGCGGAGTCAAATTTATAGCTGGTGTTCTGAAGTTATGCACATTTTGATTATGCTGTATCATCTCCTCTTTAAATCTGGCCACGCACAGGGTAAACCTGTACAATCAGCAGATCAACAAATCATTATTTGTCAGGTTTTGGACACGCACAATATCTGCTAGAAACAGGTTTGCCAGGCCAAACACCAAACCAATTGTTCAGTGGATCAAAACAACATTTTCTGCTGTTTTCCATTGTCCATCTTTTTGTTCAAGTGTGTATAAGCATAATCTGTAGACTAATTGCCAGATCCAAACATCACCTTAGTGGGAAGGTGTTAGAAAAAAAATAAATGATTTAAATCTAGACATTAGCAGTGTAAAAAACTGGAAAAAAAGACCTGTTTTGGATCACATTTTAAACTAGCACTGACAACCTGCAGCTAGTATCATGAAAAGCAAAGATGAGGAGTTGATTCTCCTTATTTTTGTATGTAGGTTTGTTTTCTGTTTTTAGACACTATAACCCTGCAACCATAGTCTATACCCACCTAGGGGATCCAGCCCTAGGAGTGGTATTAATGATGGTGGGGTATGGCATACTGTACTTATGATTTATTTTTGTTTCTCTACACAAGTGGAGTGTGAGGAGAAACTTGCTTTGCACCTATGCTGACAGCAGAAACAATCATATAGTGTAGGGGGCAGGTCATTTCATCACCTAGATAATGGCAATTGTGATCTGCTGAAAATAATCTGTAGTGTATGGCCAACTTAAGGCATAGGAGTAGTCCACTACTGAAAGGAGAGAAGTAAACAGCACTTCAGTATTTTGGTCCTTACTTTAAAGTAAAAGGGTGGATGTAAAATCCCTCCCTCTTGGAAATCAAAGTCCTCACTGTGGTAATGGAACCACAACCTCCACATAGTTAAGAGGAAAAAATCCTGACTGTCCATTGATCATTCCTTCGTACCAATTTTCGTCAATCTGATTGGTCAGAGTGATAACATCACCTTCACGGAAGCCAAGTTCTCCATCATTCTCAGGTTCAAAATCATACAATGCTTTGCAGCATGGCTGATCTGGTGGAGCTGCAAATACAAAGAAATATAGTATGTTAAGGGAGTCGGAGGGCGTGGGAGAGTTTGAGTTTTATTTTCTTTATACACTTACTGGAACTGTGGCTATTTGGTGTTCGGGGGGGCTTGTCTGATCGGAAAGAGCCTAACAAATAAAATATAAAACATTATTAGAAATTACATTTCTTTCTGAAATTCACAAGCTCTCTGGGGTGGGATCTTGGTTTGCAATAAAAACCAAGGCTGTTTTATGTGGTAATTTATTGCTTGAACAGATCCGAGGTCTGATTATTTACATGGGGTATGTCAGACTAGGTGGTGGCAGCAGATGTGGGCTTGGTCTTTAAATGGAGGTTCAGCTCTATAGTCCAATGTTAAATAGGGTCTGATTTGTGGTTGGGATTTAGAGGGCCTGATTAAATTGTCTGTGAAGACGTGAAAAAGAGTGAACTGAGCCTATTCTGGTCTATTACAGTAATAAAAATCAGTGGATTTTAATATGATCTGCAAAGTAAATTTGTGAAAAAGCCACCGCAATCAGACTTTTTAGTCAGTTATATCAGGCCAAAAGTCTGACATTTCAGAAGAGTAAAATTTTTAACATGTATCTTTTCTCGGTGTCAAATGTGGGATTTTTTGTTTATTGGGCTTAGATCTGGGGCTTGTGTAACAGAGAATTACTAGCCAGCCCAAGAGTCTACTATCTACAGTTTTGCCAATTGCCATTTTCATAACAGCACACTAATAGAAAAGCATGGTCTTCAGATCAAAACTTGCTACCCTGCCGAAGGTTACGAGCGGCACCAAGTGAATATCTCTACTATAAGAACATTTGCCATTGAAGCTACAGGTTTTCTTAATGATGTCAGATCCCTCTATTCTTCATACAAGATACAGATTATACACATAAAAGAAGGGAAATTTGGCTTCCTAAATCTCAAACCTGCCACTGAGCAGAATGTTAAAAGGTCCAAGATGATTGATTAATCTCTGCCAACTTGTGTATATAATCTGTATATTAAAATAGCACCTCACCCAAAGTTTATACACCACCGTTCAAAAGTTTGGGGTCACTTCGAATTTTCCTTATTTTTGATGGAAAAGCACTGTATTTTTCAATGATAACATTAAATTAATCAGAAAAACAATTATGGGGTGGCACGCAGAGTAGTGCCTGGCAGATGGCATCCCGGGAAGGTCTCGGCTCTACCTTGCAAGTCTCTCCGTTTAGTTCAAACTCTCCATGGTCTGCTGCATGTGCTGCTCCACTGACGCGTTTTGGGCATGCCACCCCATTGAAACTCTACTCCCCGGGTACTGCTGATTACACTTGTTATTTTTTATGTGACAGTTGTTGTTGTTTACATTGGTGACTAGTTTTTAGGACATGGTGTCCTTTTATTTGTAAGAATAAACGTTGTTATTAATTATTCTCTACATCTTGTCACTATCTTTTTCCTTGGAGCTCATCTAGGAGAAGCTGCACATCTTTTTACATCTATTGCTGAAAGTGGATATATACCCTTTTTGCTTTTATTATTTATGCTCATTGCCTACATTTTATTGGAGGACAGTGCAGCGCTGATTCCCCTCCACTTTTTTCTGTATAATTGTTCCAATTTTAGGGTGGTAGACCCTTGGAGGGAGACTAGCAGCGGCACTGTTATTAATCTTAGCGCTTGTTTTTATCCCTATTTTTTACCATGATCAGAAAAACACTCTATGCATGGTTAATGTGGTAAATGACTATACTAGCTGCAAACGTCTGGTTTTTAAATGAATATCTACATAGGTGTATAGAGGCCCATTTCCAGCAACCATCACTCCAGTGTTCTAATGGTACATTGTGTTTGCTAATCGCATTAGAAGACTAATGGATGATTAGAAAACCAATGTGCAATTATGTTAGAACAGCTAAAAATGGGTTTGCTCGTTAGAGAAGCTATAAAACTGGCCTTCCTTTGAGCTAGTTGAGTATTTGGAGCATCAAATTTGTGGGTTCGATTATCTCAAAATGGCCAGAAAAAGAGAACTTTCATGTGAAACTTGGAGTCTATTCTTCTTCTTAGAAATGAAGGCTGTTCCATATGAGAAATTGCCAAGAAACTGAAAATTTCCTACAACGATGTGTACTACTCCCTTCAGAGTAGTTCATCACAGCCAGCCTATTTATGTTAATACTAATAGAGTAATTAGCGCTGTTACTTTGTATCTTATCCCTTCAGAGAACAGCACAAACCGGTTCTAACCAGAGTAGAAAGAGAAGTGGAGGCCCCGGTGCACAACTGAGCAAGACGACAAGTACATTAGAGTCTCTAGTTTGAAAATTAGACACCTCACAGGTCCTCAACTGGCAGCTTCATTAAATGGTACCAGCAAAACGCCAGTGTCAACATCTAGAGTGAAGAGGCGACTACAGAATGCTGGCCTTCTAGGCAGAGTGGCAAAGAAAAAGCCATAACTGAGACTGATCAATAAAAGGAAAAGATTAATATGGGCAAAAGAACACAGACATTGGACAGAGGAAGATTGGAAAAAAGTGTTATGGACAGACAAATCTGAGGCTGTTTGGATCACACAGAAGAACATTTGTGAGGCGCAACAAGTGAAAAGATGCTAAAAGAGTGCCTGACACCCTCTGTCAAGCATGGTGGAGGTAATGTGATGGTCTGGGGCTGCTTTGGTGCTGGTAAATTGGGAGATTTGTACAAGGTAAAAGGGATTTTGAATAAGGAAAGCCCTCCTTTTTGCAATGCCATGCTATACCCTGTGGACAGCGCTTGATTGAAGCGATTTTCATCCTCCAACAGGACAATGACCCAAAGCACACCTCCAAATTATGCTAGAACTATTTAGGGAAGAAGCAGGCAGCTAGTATTCTGTCTGTAATGGAGTGGCCAGCGCAGTCACCAGATCTCAACCCCATTGAGCTGTTGTGGGAGCAGCTTGACCGTGTAGTATGCAAGAAGTGCCCATAAAGCCAATCCAACTTGTGGGAGGTGCTTCAGGAAGTGTGGGGTGAAATTTCTATAGATTACCTCAACAATTTAACAGCTAGAACGCCAAAGGTCTGCAATGCTGTAATTGCTGCAAAAGAAGCATTCTTTGACGAAATCAAAGTTTGAAGGACTAAATTATTATTTCAACTAAAAAGCATTATTTCTAACCTTGACAATGTCTTGACTATATGTTCTATTCATTTTGTAACTCATTTGATAAAAGTCAGTTTTCATGTAAAACACAAAATTGTCTGGATGACCCGAAACTTTTGAACAGTAGTGTATATATCTGTGATATACCCTTCAAAGAGCTAATATTAAGCAGTAAACAAAGTTCTATCTAGATAAGCTACCTAGGGGTTTTTTGTTCTGTGTTTATTTTAAAGAATCTGCCCTGGATTGTATGGTAATATCTGTTAGATGGACAATGCAGTATGTCACAGATTCTTTTGAACTGAAATTCATTAAACATTTAGTAATTATAAAAATAGCATTTAAGGTGGGTGCAAGTTTGAACAACTACATTTCATGAGTAAGCAAAACAAAAGTTGTCAGCACAAAGATAAGTAATTTAACTGCCAGGAGAGAAAAAAAAACACATAAAAACCCAAAAATACTGTTTCTTAATAGTTTTTCTTTTGATAACCACAGTTTAAGCAACATACGCAAATACAATTCTGTAATCACCTGGTGTCTTGCTTGGTGGGTTAGATGAGATACTCCCATTAGAGTGTTCGCTGTCACCATAGTCATAAGTAACGTGTGGCTTAGGTTTGAATTCTCTTTTGGGACGAGAGCTAGCTTCACATACTCGATCTTTTAGCTTGTCTGATAATTCATCAAGGATCTGCACAGCTTGTCTGTGATAATCCAGCTGTGCTTCCACTAAAGCCGAAAGTTGATTGACTTGCTCCACCTAGTGACCGAGAAATATAATTTATATGTGGATGGTAACAGCTCACTACTTGTCAAAGGTGGCCGCTGTTGCATTAAATATGTCGCTTCCTGGTGTAGCAGCAGTTAAGTTGTAGACAGAGTGCAATCCCAAACAAAACACAAAAATTACATTTTCTTTACAAAACTGATATAAAAACAATTGTTAACTAAATACATTTTCATGTAAATGAATTGTTAAGATGAAAGTAGTGTGCCTCAACTGGAGCAAGGATTGGAGTTCTGACGATGTATGGTAATTCATTAAAGTTATTTCACCTCCTTATTTCATTGCAAATCAGTGACTGTAAATTAATAAGAGACTAAGAGAGGGATCTAACATGACTGTCATAAGACATGTTTAGATACCATTTAGGCGTTTGGTAACCGTTAGGTGTTTGCATCTGCTACCAGGCACCTGTTCTCTATAAAAGGTAAGACTCGCCTCAAAATCATGTCCCTCCTACGTCTTTTCCCAGTAATGGAAAAAGATAAGTTATATTTAGAGGTGGAACTAGCAAATTATTGACCTTGGTGCAAAAAAATACGGTTTGGCCCCCCTTCCGCACACAAAAAAGCAAACACATGGTATCATCACACTATATAATGTCATGGATATGCAGTGAGGAGATTGGTGTGTAAAATTCAAGTTTGAACATTCTAAATTACTTACCTTTTCTCTCTCTTGCAGACTCATGTAATTGCATGCAATCACAATGCGATGTAATATCAAACCTTAGGCCCCACAACACCAAGTTCACTCACAGAGCTCTAGGACTGAGTATTCCAGATTGCCCTTGGCATACAGCCCCCTATGCGATATCACACTTAGAAACGATGTGCCAGCCACACACTAATGAGCAGGGAAGGCTTGTTTTCAAGCTAGGCTTACAAGGGATATTTAAGTAATAATAAACATTTCTAACCTTTAGTTTAATAATCAGAGTGTTGTAGAGTTTAAATCAATTTATGAGATGGTATGTTATTAGAGATTAATATGAGCTTCAAAACTAATTTTATATGTGATTAATGCTAAGTTTAAGCTTAAAATGGAAAGGTGAAACAAGCTTGGGAAGAATGGGAATAAAGGACAACACTAATTCAGCTGATACAGAGTTGCATCTCAGTAGAAATTTGATACAGAAACCATGTAGTAGAAAACTTTCAGGATTGCATCTTGTAAATGTTTATATAGACTATTTATAGAAGTACCCATTTATTCATAAATTTGTAGACCATCTTCCCTGCCAAGCCTCTTTTACTGCTCTTAACGCTCAATTATTAGAGTAGGCCTCTCTGATGTCTTGGGCAATGTTTAAGCACACTGTTCCTCCCCCCCATCCATTCTTGGTAACTCACAACAGTGGTGATCCATGGTCTTCCAGGTTTAGCCATTCGCCACTTGTCCACCATAATAGATCCTCTCTTGTCTCTCCAGACAACGCAATTAGTTGTTTCATCTGCACAGGGTCTTTCCCATTGACTGTGAAAGCATGCCTGCAGATCCCTCATGTGCAGTTTAGCCCACAGTGCTGCTACTATGGAAGTTGATAAAATACCTTAAACTTTCACAGAGCATCCTGAAGAGATCCATGGCTACTGTATTGCTGACATAACCTCCTGTAATAGTTTCTACTGACTCTCCTGGGCCATTTGGAGCTTTTACGGACGTATTTAGAGTCATTTTATCTATTGAGACAGCAAGATTTGACTCTTTTCCCTGTTTACTATCAAGCATGGACTCTCCAGCATTAACAATACTCTGGCCGTATGATCTTCTGCCTGTTCCCTTGAATTGCCACTATCAGCAGATCATCTAGCTATGGGCATATGTAAATTCCTTCTCTCCTGAAGTTCACAATTAATTCTACTAGTACCTTCGTAAATGTATGGGGTGATGTTGCTAGACTAGTTGCAAATTGAAAAGGGCAGTCTGCAAATTGAAAATGCTTCCTGAAGATCTTGAACCTGAGATATCTCTGGTGATGCAAGCAAACAGGTATATGTAGGTGAACACTGTGAGACACTGTGCCAACCTTCCTTCCACCATTAGTTCTCTCCTTCTGGTGTCATTAAAATAAGTGAGGAAAAGGCCTTCCTTCTCGTCCACATCGGGAACAAAAATTAATGCTCCAGTCCTGAATTTTCTCATGTAAGCCAGACTCTATATGATTTAACCTCCTTCATATCTGTTTGTGCTGTTCTTGACAGACTAGTTAATTTCTCCTTCTTGGACACCCCTACGGTAACCAAGTTGATTTTTTTACTGATATTTTTGCTGTTATGTCATCCAATATAGTGCCAAAGAGTTATTCAGCTGAGAAAGGCAAAGTTACTACTCTTTTCTCTGATTTAACATCTGCCGACCATGGCTTAAGCCACAGCACATGGATTCTTGTGCATATGCATCTCAACAATCAAAATGTGTAGTCATCAGATGAAGTTTGCCTATCCAACATCCCCACAATTTTGGGCAATTGAATAGGAAAAGGGTTTGGGTGCAACGTTAGTGTTAACCCTTGCAATAGAATGTTAACATGTGCCCAAATTATATGCAAATTAGCTAACATCACACCCAAAGCCTACATTGCAGAGTTTAAAATCAGTCCCATGTTGGCTCTGACAATAAGAACTTATAACACCGTAAAATAGAGAGTGATGGCACATAAGAGTCACACTGCCCATTCAGTCTGCCCTTGATAGAGATTTACACTTTACATGGGGGTATATAATAATCTTTATATTGAATTAAATTATGTTGAACTTGTATATGTACAACACCAAATTTGTATCTGCAAGAGCATATACATGCTTTTTAAGTAAAATACTTTGATTTATCTATACATACTGATTTTTTTTTTACAGATATATGTGCATACTGTAAAATACAGTTTTGTAACAATTGTGACGCTGGACAGGTGAGCTTAACCCAATATAGCTATATTGTGACCTAAACCTCTTTTTTATGCATGTGCTGGCACAGTGTTATATAATGTTTGCTTGGAGCGCCAGACCTCTCTTTTGTTCCTAACAATTGCAAGAGATTCTTTAAAGTCAATGATGTTATTTAATATTGGTGAAACAAGTAAACTAGCCCAGTTATAGATTTGTAGTGGGAATTTTGAGTATATAACACAATACACCCTATGGTAGTGATATTTTTGTGGGGGAACTTGAGTGTGCTCAGTACTGTGCTCACAGCCATGTGATTTTTTGGTGCAGGACCCCTTTTCGCTCTAGCACTAGTATGGAGCAATTTTATCATTTTATAACTTAAGACAAGTATTGGCTTTTTATAAATCAAAAATACATAGAATGTATACATTATAAGTTTAAAATATGGTGATGTCAGGCGGCTTGGTTAGTAAAAGAAAAATGTGTACTTAAATTTCTTACATCAGTATCCAGAAGATTTATCATGCTTGTCTCTGCCACCTCTTTTGACTCAATGAATTTTTCTAATGCTTGCCTCAGCTCCTCATCTGGGATCTTCCCCATACGCTTTTTTTTATAATCATAATCCAACCTGCGACCCTCTAGTTTCTTCAGGTGGTGCTGAAAAAAGGAAACAAGAAAACATTCATATAGAAAACTTAATGTAATCTCTGCATGCAGCCTGAGAAATCAATGTATGGTTTGCATAATGTAACAACTAACTACCCATTATATTGTTATAGTGCCACAGCACATTATTTCTATCTTACATAGGAATGGTTTTTATGTAAATATTAAAAATATTGCAGCTAGTGTTCAATGCTTTATCACAGCAGTTTTCAACCTTATTTTGGGGAGTACCAGTTACCCACTATGGAATGTCTAGTACCATTTTGCATTTAATGTAGACACATACCCAAGCCCCATAAATACATTTTCAGGGATTTTGTTGTTCTTTACATGTTTTTGCTGAGATTTTAAGATTCTTTTTCTACATATGTCATTTTATAAATTCTTTATTTGGTTTCAAATAGAACAGACATACAATCCTTATCACATCACGATGTAATACATAGTGTACCGCCCTCAATAGCATGTAGTACAATCAACTACATATGTCATTTATCCATAAGATATTTTATAAATTGTATCATCTACCATTTGGTATCATACCACCTTACAACCTTGTCCAGTTGCCCTGAGAACCACCTCACAGTGGTCCAAATACCAACAGTGGTACTAGTACTACTGGTTGAGAACCCCTGCTTTAGGAGATATTTTCAGTGTATCTTAAAATACATACTGCAGCCAAAATTTTACTGGATTACATTATTCCATCTCACAAGCTCTAGAAATACAAAACAAAAAACCCCCAAAAGCTGTGTTTCATATACACATACCGATGATCCTGCATGTTTAACATGCATCAGTCATGCAGTGAGATAAGTGTTCTTGAATCAGGTAGCAGCAGGTATGGTGACCGGATTTACAATAGGTAGGTATTGGAAAAACAAAATTGCAGGAAAGAGGCAAAGGAGTATTATACGCTATAAAGAACCATATTATAGTGACAAAATGAGCTCTAATAATAATAATAATAATAATAATAGGAAATCTGTATGTCCCCATAGTAGTGTTAAATATGCCCCCATACATCCTATAGAATGATATGGAGTACATATTAAACCCTACTGTGGGCAAACATGGAACACTTTCATAGTGAATCATTAAATTTTATTAAAAACAAGGTCTTCTTGAGCTGAAGTCTGTATTGTATAAAAATCTTTAGGATCTAGTGTTTTTGTGTGAAAGTTTTAAGATGCAGTATTTTATGTATCACTGTCATTAGGATACAGTGTGCATTATGTGGGGATAGGGTCCTAAAACAAGAGTAGGAGTTAATGTGATGAATGGTGCAATATAGAGATTGTGGAGAATTGTGTTGACAGTCTAAAACATGTTATGTGGGGAGAGAGTAATGTAGATATTTTTACATAGGTAGGGGAAAAAAATCATAGTAATGAAAGTAAGACAAGTTCTTTTAAAGGGAAAAGGCCCTCAGGGCTTGGCGGCATTAAGTAACACCATAATAAAATCACAAGAAAAACCTCAGTCACCTACAGCATCAAAATATCTAAATTTAGTAATTGCCACTAATGAAAGTTTTCCAAATAAAGATATAGAAATATGTAGAAAATAAAGAAGTTTATTAAAATTGGGAGTAGACACCTCTAGTATAAGTCTTATATTTCTATATCATTAGATACTGTAGGCAAATAGCAATCATGAGACCTGTAATGATTAACTGAAGTGCCTCGGTCTTAAAATGCTAGTTCAGGTAATATACTTAGGATAAATGGTCTCAAGTCTATATGGTGACATTAGATGATCCTAATAAAAATAATATACAACAACCCTCTCTCAGCCCAGTAATATCTCTCTAATTGATAGTGAAGGAGTGGAGTGGCAGAGTGTCAATCTCATTAAGCAAACCAAATACAGTGAGTACCTAGTACATAGATTGTGATAATGAGAGACAATTTTATACTGCTACACCACCCCACACATCAATTGTCAGGATGGGGTGGGGCAGGGGTGTTGTACCTTAAAGTTGTCTCTCAATCTATCAATTGTACTTGTATTGTACTTAGTAGTCCCTGTAGGCATCTGTCTATACTGCCCGTTGTCACTCTGGAACTCTACTCCTGAAATGGAGATATTATTGGGTGGAAAGAAACCTAAGTGCGTCAGACTTATTTTTATGATATTTTTGTGAAAGCAGCACATTTATCAAAGTACATTAATTCTAAAACCGCTCT
>WWET01000824.1:366006-379296 GCA_011038615.1 Limnodynastes dumerilii
GCAGGTTACCTATCAAAAATATGCCCCCCCTTCTCTGTTCTGTAAAGGAGTAGTTTGATACCCCAGATTATAAATCTAAATTACCTGTGATCGGCAGGAATAGTGATTTTTGTTGATTGTGGTGGAGTAGATGCCAAACTTTGTGGGTTGACCACAACAGCAGGTTATCACTTACCTCCTAGGTTATCTCAAGGTCATATTGGTTTAGGAATCCTATCAAGTGAATGACAAAAAGCCTTAATATATTGTTATGTTGGTATATGTATATTGATCATGGAGCCATTCTCTGAGAATTTATGCATAGTGATTTGGAAGTGGGAGTATGAACGTCATACCACCATACCGATTATAGAAAAACACCACACCAAGGTGAACATTATATTTTTACCCCACCAATTATCGGTGGAAGTCCCCGGTTAGAAAGATGGTATTGCGAAATAGGGACAGCCGAAAGTTTCTTTTTGGCTGTCCCTATTTCGAATACCCATCCAATTTAAACATTTTTGTTCAGAATGGGTGAGTATGCCGCCGCTTCAGTGGACCTCCGGGGACTTTGGGGATGGGAAAGTTAGTGTTAAGGTCAGGCTGTGGGGAAGGGAGGGTTAGGGTCAGGCTGCCGGGATGGGAAGGTTAAGGTAATAAAAGGTGAGGGTTACGGTTAGAATTAGGGGAAGGGTTGGAGTTAATTTTGGCACTTACCTTTCGAAGCACCGTGTTTGGTAATCTGGGGATCGAATATCTGAATAGGGCTGTTCTAACCAGGGACCCACAACCCAAATTACAGTGATAAAACACACTACAGAAATAATGCATGACTGTATTACCCCCAGTAAACTTTTTACAGTAATAATTACATAGTTTATGGCACTAAAGTATGCCATAGTGCTTCCTTAAGTAACCGTGCATATTTTCCTTTTTAAGACGAAAAATACTCACATAGAAAGCTTCCCCCTGCCCACTTCTAACTTGCCAAGGCGGCTTTAGCACGCCTCCTTCTACCTAAACTACTCTGTGCGGTCTTTAACAGGAATTGGGGTGGTTGAGAGATAGTTGAAGATATCCTCCTTTACCTTTCAAACCCAGGACAATCATTGAGACCACTCATGGCTTAAATTGGAGGAGTTTGGCCTCAATTTCAGGTGAATATGGAAAAGTTGTCGGCACTCTTTATAAATCCTAAAATAACAAAACCAACTTGGGTTCAGGATATCAGTCTATCATGGGCTAGAATATGGGTTCTCAACCAGTGGTTCTAGTTGTTAGGTGGTACTCAGTAAGGTTGTAAGGAGGTATGATACCAAATGGCCTTGGACATAATTTATTAAATATCTTGATTTCTTGGCAGCTAAGTGGCATATGTATAAAATGCACCTTAAAATTGCTGCAAAAAATATGTAAACAAAAACCCTGAAAACACATATATGGGTTGTGGGTATGTATATACATATGAAAAGTGGTACTTGACATGATTCTATAGTGGGTAACTGGTGCTCTCCAGAAAAAGGTTGAGAACCCCTGGGCTAGACGATCTATTCCATACCTGGGAATTATCCTCCCCAAAAAATATTTTAAAAAATCTATATCACCTCAACCAAACTAAAACAATTACTTATACTGAGTCGGTGATTAAAGGCTGGACTCATTTACGTCTATACCTATGGGGGCCGCATTAACTTGCTAAAAATTTAATTTCAGAAAAATATTATATCCCTTCAGGCTCTTCCCTTGCTTCTCAGTTAGAGAGACAGACACATTCATGCAATTTTTCATTTATTAGGGAGAAAAAGATATCCAGAATCAGTTTGTTAAAACTACAAGTAAGAGCCCATGGAGGTCTGTCAGGAACCACAAACTCAGGACTTTTAAGGAACCATGAACACAGATTACTCAATAATGCAGAAACACAGAGGAAATTAGGGATGACATTTAATGTAATGATGATATTTAATGTAATAAAACACTGGATCAATAACAGAAGCTTCAAATGTGCACAGGATAGCGGTGCTCACAGTTTAGACAGCAAACTGAGGATATTGAGATGGCAGGAGTATACAGGAATGAGTCCAACAAACAAGGAATAGTCCTGATAATAACATTCACAGAAGAATTGCAGACTAGGAAATCTGGGGAAGCTGGAACTCACCAAAGGCCACACAGTGCAGGCTAAAGGAATCACAGTGTTCAGGAACAGAATGCAGTGAACAGACAGCCACCACAGACATCACTGTACCATCCATGGAGAATTGGTTATAAATAAACAGGTGCAACAAGTGTCAGAGGTCCAGATAAAGAACTGAAATCAGCATAGGAGAGAAGAACAGTACTAGAGACTCCTTTGGTGAAACTTGAGACTGCAACCAGGTGATAATGGGGAGACCTGGACACCCTCTGGTGGTGGAGAGAGGTCACTGCAGGATCTGGTCATGACACTTCTTAACGTTCCAAATGTACAGGCATACAACCAATTGGCCCAGTTGCGACTCTTGCGTGATTGGGTTGCACACACAAAAATATACATCAATACAGTATTAGATCAACAATTTGTCCCTAAACTCAATTTTATGGTAATTTTACACTTACATGATGCTGAGATACAAGAGAATGTGGCTGAAAATCCCCTATTGACTGTGGCTTATCATATATTTGCGCAAATGTGTAACAGACATTTCTATGTTTTATTTTACAGATTGAACAGTATAGTCTGTTACTGGTTTATGGCAGTGTTACTGCAATTACTGGCAATTTTTTTCCTTTGTTTCTGTGGCTAGCTGACCCCTGCCTTTCATGCTCCTTTTTGCATTTACCTATAAATTGATTGAGCAACTTCCATTCTATGTTTGTGGGCTTGTTTGGGAGCAGCAGCTTAGAAGGGGAGTTGTTCCACAGCAGCCATTTTGGAGACTTTAAGGGGTGTCTCCTGAGGTAAGTTTGGCTCTCAATTTAAACACACACACACACATATATATATATATATGACCCAACATTGGGACTGTCATTGTTAGGACCACCATATGTAGAAAGGCCTTGACGGTGGCTGGTGGCTTATCATATATTTGCGCAAATATGTGTAACAGACATTTCTGTGTTTTATTTCACAGATAGAACGGTATAGTCTGTTACTGGTTATTGGCAGTGTTTCTGAGGCAATTTTTTTCCTTTCCATTGAACTCTTATTTTTCTCTCCACCTTCCCTATGTGGATCCCAGTTTTTAAGATGGCACGGCTGCTCACTCATATACATGGCCAACATATTATTAAATTAGGTCTAAGGTCAATGCAAGTGTAAGTATATAGGTCTATAATCACAGTTATCAAATTAAGTGTATGTGCATAAATGAAAAAAAAAAAAAAACAAGCATTCAACTCTTATTATGAAACAATAGACAACTGGCAAAGCAACTCTTTACTATGAGTGCACTCTGAAGCAAAAATCAAATGGAACTAACTCTAATTAAGAAACAACCAACAACTGGCAAAGAATAAGTAAATAATATCTCTCCCTCGTCCAAAAACATAAAAATAAGCATTACAAAACTATATACCTACATTAACATCCTTAAACTGATGCACAAAATGCAATAGTAGAAGCTGATTAAGTAGCTTAGGCAATAAAAAGGAACACATGCATTCATTATAAACACACAGCAGCTGTGGGGGAAACATAGAAAATCATGCCGTCTAGTCTAACAGCAAACCATGCGGATGTAAACTTAAGAATGCTAAAGGGCATTATCTTCATAGGTGCGTTGGTAAGTTTCAGCAAGCCCATTGCTGCTCTGTCATGGAATGCCCATACTGTACATTAGTAGCTCATGTTGTGGTCAATTGCATTTAGAGTTGTGCCCCTGTAGCCACGCATGCGGATGTCGTTAGGTACCAAAACATTGAAGCATTCATAAATACACAGTCTTTGCTGTGAATCATTCGTATGTGGTTTGCGTGCGTAGTTTTGTGTTCTGGGCATGCGCCTTTTATTTATACATAAAAATACGCAGAAGACTAAGAAATTCTTAGTTTTGAATCAGGTCCAGAGTCTCTCAGGGGTACTAAGGCTGTATTGTTGTTATCAATTCTGCAAGCAGCCAAATGAAGCCTCTAAATCTGTACCTGTGAATCCAACGGTGATTCTGTTCCTCTCCACTGCAATTAGCGCGCTTGTCTCTCCAGCTCTCAGACACGCTGTGTGCAGACTAGTAGTCCCAGTGGCCACTGATTGTTACAAACTCCTCCGTATTATTTGCATATATTTGCTATCCGATATGTCAGCACATTCGTATGGTTCCCAAGTGTAAAGCAGATCGGTACCTAAAAGAATAGGACCACCCTAATGTGTTTCTCCGCGGTTTACGTGGTTTCATCAGAGGGAAGTTGTGTTAAAAACAATGTGCATTTATTGGTGATTCAACCAATCCATGGTTAGACAAGTTTAAATAATTCAGTCAACAAGACGTTAACCCTTTTGTGTGCTTCTAAAATACTAGATACTAAATACTAGAGCCAGGGTTTTCAATAAAAAATAGTCCATATTGTATTCTTACTTTTTTTGTTTAATATTGGTCTGATAGACATTTATTGTTCAGTAGTATATTTTCATTATGCAATACTAGCCTATACTACACATATATAGAATGTAGAAATTTGTTAGATAAGAAGTACATATTAACTTGCTTAAAACATGTTTATAACCTAATAAGGGTTAGGTAAATAGGGAGTTACGGCTCTGTTGCTGTCAAGGTATATAGCACAAGGTCATCTCCCTAGCCTCACCTATGGGACTAACGGAATACAAAGTGTCCATTTTGACTTCTCCAGTTCAACAACCACCAAAATTGGAGCATCTGGACCCTAGCTGAACATTATCAAGCAATAACTACCAGCCAAAGCCAAGTATTATTCATGCATATTGTATAATTCTTTATGAAATATTATAGTTGATTAAGCATTGTCTTGTGTTATCTCCTTTAACTCTGGGTATCTACCGGGAACAAGGGGCAATAAATTAATGTTATATCATTAGGATGCCAGTTATTTCCCACCTATATTAAGTTAGCCTATGCCGTGTTCTTTATGATGTTAAAGTAATTTGTACTCCACAAAAGACATACTGTATATTGGGAAATAAATCACCATATAGCAATATAATATGTATGTGTTCTAGATTATTTGTAATCATTCTAAAATTTCACTGACTTCCCTTATTTTATATACTAATGCTTATCATGACCGCCAATACTAGTTCACTTCACTAGTTAGCGAGTAGAACACATTTAAGATATATGACTGAAAAATATTAAGAAAACATAACACATTTATATAACACTTAAGTTGGGTTATCTTGTGTCTATGTAATAATTTACTTTATTTGGTATTTTTCTTTGAAACAGATGATAAACTAGCTATTTTCACATTAATATGAAACAGTTGACAGAATCTACTTGAACTTACCTAATTACAATAAATAATGTAAATTCTAGTGGGTATCCACAGGTAATTCAACAAAGGAATTGTAAAAGAAAAAGTGTTTAATAGGACCTTGTCTAGTATGGTCTTGGTCTTGCCTTGCAGGAATGAAGCTCAATTTTTCATTATATATTATCTGGAGCAGTAGTGCGCAAAATCCACTGGGTCTTTATCCTTAGAGAAAGCAATAATTTTGGCAGCTGCAACATTTGGCAACAAGATGAATGTCTTGTAGCAAATAGCCCCCCACTTGGGCTTTATTAGCTTTCAAGCCAATGGTATTGCACTACAATCTCTGGGCTGGATCCAGGCATGCGCCATCCAGATGTTATGCTAAGGTTACGATAGTAACTCTAGCGTAGCAACTATTTTTCCGTACGACCCATTTGCATACAAATGGGCTGTGCTTTTCCTCCGCCTAGGGTGAAGCATGCAAAATGTACAGTGTGGGAGGGGGTTGCCATAAAGCCTGCATGAGAGAGGGAGAGACCCCTGCACGTATGGAAAGCGTGTAGGGGTCTGGATCTGGTCCTCTGTGCTTAACATTAAGTTTAATTTGTGCATTTATAACCTGGAACTGTCCAAGGTTATAAATAGACTGCGCGGCTAGCAGATTTCTTATTGTACGCTGGGAGATCTTGCCAGCAGAATCTGTTAGTGGTTTTTAAAGTAGTTTTGACAAGCCAATTCCTGTGGAGAAAAGGCTTGGAAGTTTGCAACCCTTACAGATGAAAAACCCTGCATATTGGCAAATGTCAAATTTTTTTTTTTATTTAATCAAATTGGGCATGGCATGTTTTTGTATATTGTGTCAGGGAAACTAAATGTTGCAGCGGGACCTGGCGGTTGTGAATTCCCATGGGTATGCTGGTGGATAAGTAAAAAGATGTATACAGAGATACTCCAATTGTTTTAAGAAGATAATTAAAATGTATACAATTCTGATAAAAACCAACACATTTTGAAGCAACAGGCGTCTTTTTCAAGGCTTAACAAAATTTCAGAATGGTATCACATTAATAGCAGAGACCCCTCCTACCTATTACTGGAAGTTGGATTTTAATTGGTTCTTATTCTAGGGTCTGTATCACAACCCACGGCAGACGCTGCACTTACCTATGCTTTGGCCCCCTGAGAACTGCCATCTCCCGCTGTGCAGCAACTGCGGTCCGTCGGAGGCTGTCACTGAAACAGTGACAGCCCTGTGCTTGTTTACCAGTATTACTGCAGCGTTTGCTCACATGGAATTCTGGCGGCAAACCAGCAGTACTTCGATCCATCTTGGATGGATCAGGTGATCGCACTTCTCCAATGGTGTTCCTGCTCTCCAGACCTCCAGCCAATCGGTGCACAGGGCGCACTATTTAAACCCTGTGCACTGGTCCATCAGTGCCAGAACAACTAGGTCTCCTAGGTGCCTGGTACTCCTGCATTCCACTCCTGCGATCCAGTTCTGCGTTCAAGTCCTGTGTTCCAAGTCTCGTGGTCCAGTCCAGTGGTCCAGTCCTGTTCCAAGTCTCGTGATGCATTACAAAAAAATGCATAAATACTAATATAAATATATAGACTAGTGCAGTGGCACTATGTGCGGTCTTTAAAGACCACACATAGTTTTTTTTTAGGTGCATGCCATGGCAGCCTCTGGGGAAAGTTAGGTAAAGTGGGTGGGGGGAGGAATGTAGATTTGGTTGGGATAGGGCTGTGGATTGCGCACAGCCCTTAAGAGGGAAAATACGCATGGTGACTTAAGGTTGCCTATGGCACTTGTAAGTACCAGCAGGCACCTAAAAGCGGGGGCAGGGTGGGGGAGGGCAGAGAAGTAGGTGCTGATACACAAGTCTGAATCCGGTCCATTGTATTTGCTATCCTTGATATAACAGTGAAATGTTTTGACAGATACGCGTGTTGGACTAGTATGGGAACACTACAGGGAAGTTTACTCTGCACTAGATATCTCTTATATGTATGCAAGATTCATACGGAACAACTTCTTTCGTATCAATATTTCCCCCTCACTTGCTGGCAGCATAGCACTATGGGTAGTTTCCATGGGGCAGGAGCCAATGCAGGAAAAAGAAAAGACACACCGGACATATAAATAGGCCACTCCTCCAGTGCCTTTTCTTTTTCTTGTGTTGTAGGAGCATGTTTTTATTTTCCTGTTTAGTTTTGACTTACCCTGCAGCCAATGCCGAGATGTCCAGTAGGCGCCTGACCTGTGACTTGCTTCCCGGTCCACATGTAGTAGCGACGAAGAAGAGGGTGGCGTGACCGGCCCATCTCTAAGCCCCAGCACAATCTCTTCATAGGTGGTTCTATGCGCTCTATACAGCATGCAAACCGGAAGTGACGTCATTCTACTTCCATTCGCTAGTGCTAGGCTCCACATGGAGGTGGCCATTTTGGGGAGCCCCTTTACAGACTATGTAGCATCTGGAGTCTGTTTTCCCCCAGGAATTGGAAGGATACCTCAGTCATTCGGCACCAAAGGAACACTGCTGCGTTGTCTGCACAAGCTTTTCAGTGCTACTGAACTACAGAATCAGGATGAGCATGGAAGAAAAGCGGTCACAGACCAGGAGGTCTGGGTAAGTTAGTGCAGTTTTTGTAGATAGGGATCTTGATTTGTATTCCATAATATATATATATATATATATATATATATATATATATATATATATATATATATATATCTCCTCTCCCCGGAGGATGCAAAATATATGCAGCCATATCCCATATTTCAAATCGCACTACCTTGCCCATGGAAGAAGCCAACGCATTTAAGGACCCTATGGACCGTAAAATGAAGATGAGCCTTAAAAAACAGCACACCATTTTAGGGGTGGCTCTAAGACCTGCAGTATCAACAGCAGAAACATACAGAGTATTGAGAGTATAGAGTATGGGCTGGGGAGAAGAAAAAGAGTATTGCAGATGGAGTCAAGCAGAGCGAGTTGATGAAAACGCTCCAAGATATGCAGTAAGAAATCGAATTTATATGCAAAGCAACGATGGACTCTATAAAGTTGGTGGC
The DNA here is from genome assembly GCA_011038615.1 of Limnodynastes dumerilii. Taxonomy (NCBI): domain Eukaryota; kingdom Metazoa; phylum Chordata; class Amphibia; order Anura; family Limnodynastidae; genus Limnodynastes; species Limnodynastes dumerilii. The sequence continues at coordinate 374,501 of WWET01000824.1, forward strand.
CCAGTCTATTGCTACAACAACTACGACCAGAAGGGCACTCTGTTGAAGCCCTGGGCGGCGGATTCCCAGTCCAAAGCCAGTCTTGTATCTATTCCCTTCACAGGAGACTATCTGTTTGGCTCTAAATTAGATGAAATTATTTCAAAAATTTCCGGTGGAAAATTTCTTTGGCTTCTGCAAGAGAAACTGGGTAAGAAACCATACAAGCCTACCCAGGCGGAGGTTAAGGACATCAGGATGTATAGACCTGGTAGGTTATATCTAAGAAGATTCCAGCAAGGTCCATCCAGGCAGAATTTTCGTTCCAACAGGGGCAGAGAAACTACGTTTTTTCGTCCCCCCACACAGTGACACCAGAAATGTGAGTCCCTTTCCGTCACTGGCTGTGGGAGGGAGACACAAGCAATTTGCCAGCCAGTGGAAGACCGCAACAGGCAGAAGAACTGTGACGCAAGGCTACGCGTTGGAATTCGAGTCGGGACCCTCGCAAGATTTCTTCATAAGGTCAAGGATACCATGTGTACTAGAAAAAAATCCAGGCTCTAAAGGAGAATCTCAACAATTTTCGGCAGCATAAGGAATAAGCATAAGAATAAGGCAGCATTAGTCCCGGTTGTCACAAAAAAGGTAAGGGCTGTTATTTCAAAATAGTCATAGTGAAAAAACATTCAGGGGGTTTCAGAGTAATAATGGATCCCAGAAAGTTAAATTAGTATCTGTATGTGAGGCACTTCAAGATGGAGTCAATCAGGACAATAGTACCAGACTTGTACAGGGGAATATTTCTCACAACCATCTATCTGCAGGACGCATATCTTCATGTTCCAGTTTGTCATCCCCATCAGAAATATTTAATATTACAGATCTTCCAGCATCACTTCCAACTTACGGCTCTACCTTTCAGACTTTCCACATCTCCAAGAACCATCACAAAGATCCTTGTTCCTATCATAGCAAAACTCAGAGCAGAAGGGATTCTAATATGGGCATATCTGGACGATCTTCTAGTAGCAGTAACATCTATAGCACAGGTGAGAAATTGCACGCCCAGAGTCTTGCAGGTGCTTCAAGCTCATGGTTGGCTCATAAATTGGAAAAAATATAAACTACAACCAGTAAACAAACTGAAGTATCTGGGAGTTATTCTAGACACAGAGCAGGAAAAAAATTTCCTACCACCAGAAAGGGCAGTAATAATAACCACACACGCCAGTATACAAGGATGGGCAGCAGTATGCACCTCAGAGATAGCACAAGGATTCTGGGATCCCTCATGAAGTCAAGCACACTCAAATATAAGAGAAATGAGAGCAGTTGTAGAAGCTTGTGTCCATTTTTTTCATCACAGAATGAAACAAGAACAGGTGTCGATCCATTCCGATAACAAGTCTGTAGTAGCATATATAAGTGTCAGATTCACTGAGCAGAATCCGGGTTATGAACTGGATCAGTTAGTTTTTCAGCATCTGACGGCAAGATAGGGAATGCCAGAAATAGATCTCATGGCCACAACCAAAAACAGGAAAGTCAGCCGATTCTACTCCAGATTTCGGAGCAGGATCCTACGGAGTGGACGCACTATTGAGGAGTTGGAATTACCAACCAAGGAGGCCGTGGTTCCCACAGGTGCTCGAGTTGCCCATAGACAATCCATGGACATTGACGCCCTTCCAGGGACTTCTCAAACAGGGGGTGGTATGTCACCCAAATCCTCAGGAGCTAAAACGGACGGTATGGAAGTTGAGGTCGCCAGCCTTTTGAGACAGGGGTTCTCTACAAAGGTAATTAGTACCCTAATCAAGGCCAGGAAGGGCACTACATCCAAAATGTATCATAGGATTTGGGGAATATTCAGATCATGGTGTCTAGTCAATTCCTATCTCCTTCCATTAATGTAATTCTGGAATTCCTGCAATCAGGCCTGGACAAGGGTTTGGCACTTTATATTTCAGCTCTTAGAGCAGTATTTAATTTAGACCCTGCCAAAAATAAGTACATCAAATATTTTATTCAAGCTGCAGCAAGATTACGACCTAAGATTGTTTCACCTTTGGTGACTTGGGACTTGAATCTAGTTCTGGAAGCTTTAAACAACATCCTTTCGAACCCTTGCAGGAGCCCAATTCAATTTCTGTTCTGGAAGACAGCTTTCTTTATGGCCGTTACGTCAGCCAGAAGGGTTTCAGAGATCCAGGCTTTCTGGGCCGAAGAAACATACACTTGCTTCCAATAAAGAGATGGGGGACCAATCATTCTTTTCTTCCCAAGTTAGTCAGTACATTTCACCTGAACCAGGAGGAGGTTCTACCATCTTTTTTCCCAATCCAGTGACAGAGAAAGAGTCAGTTTCATAGTCAGAACCCTGAAGATCTATCTAGACAGAACAAGTTTATGTAGAAAGTCAAAACTATTTATTTTTCCAGAAGGTATGGCTATTAAATCTACATTGGCAAGACAAATTAAATGCTGTATTCAACAAGTATACGTAAACAAGGGGTTGCAGGCACCTGAAGGACAAATAAGGAATCTGCCACTATTCAAGATGTAAAGCAGCCACATGGTCATCGGTTCATACCTTCGCTAGGTATTACAAAATTGATTTTTTTTTTTTTTGCAGCTGAGGATGCTAAATTTGGCAAAAGGGTTCCGAGTGCAGTAAAGTAAATTATATATTTACATGGAGGTAAGCTTAAATTTGACTGCACATTGGTTGTTGTCACTTGGCTGTGGTTTTTGGTGTCCCTCCTCTTAGATTAAGCTTGGGTAATTAAGGGACATCCTCCACCCCTTTCTATAGTACCCACATTAGGAGAGCTGCTGTTAAAGTGCTATGCTGCCAGAAAGTGAGGGGGAAAAGGTAAAATTATACCTGATAATTGGATTTCACCGAATCTTGATGGCAGCATAGCTAGTTTCCCTCCCATATTTATTTATGTTTTATTGTATAACCTGTGTTTTATCATAGCTAAAGAAAGTGAGAAGACACTGCGCACCAGAGTGGCGGCCTATTTGGGGACTTTTCTTTTTTCCTGCATTGGCTCCCGCCCCGTGGAAACTACCAATAGTGCTATGTTGCCATCAAGATTCGGGGAATTTGAATTATCAGGTATTTTACGTTATTATTTCCATATTCTCTATTGTTCTCTATTACCCTGTATATGGACATTCTGAGAATTGCCTTTTAGTTTAGTTGCATCCCCTACTGCTGTAATTTGTATAAGGGATCTTTTGCTCGCCTTTATCTGTCTAGGAACTATATAGCACTTATTTTCCACTACATTTTCTACTTGTCCTTTGTGTATTAGATAAGATCCATAGTGGTATTCTCTTATCGAAGTAGTTTATCAGTAAACAGATGGTTGTGTGGAATGCACTTCTTTCTCCTTGCACCCCTTGGGTTAAATATAGATTTGTCTTTACCAGTTTATAGGTATGCTGGTGCTTTGAGTACTACAAGCACCAGCATGCCCAACCATTTTATGGCAGCCTGGGCTTACTGGGCCTTGTTGTGCATCGAAATAATGGAATATTCACAAGTTTACAAAATTTAAACTAAAATAAATTCTTAACATTGATTATTGTAATTCAAACAGCAGATGTTTGGCTGAACATTACCGACTTAACGTGACTTTAATTACTTTAATAAGGGATGTTGTTTGAGTGCTATGTATAGCATTGGTCACATTAATTGAAAAAAAAAATTAATTAAGAACGCTAGAAAGTAAAAAGGTTAGGGTTAGGTTGCAGAGAGGGGACGGATAAGGTTAGCTGCGGGAAGGGTTAGGGGAAATTACTACCTAACATTAGAATTCAGATCACTTGTGGCATCCATATGGTCTTATCGCAGACTGCTGTAAACAGATCGTGGCTACCATTTCAGTACAGGGATCTGAGCTGGCATAAATAAGATCATTGGCACAGCATTCCACATCCCTCCCAATCTCCCTTGTTTCCTTGAATATCTGGATTAAAAAAGCTGGCATGGAATGGCAGTGCTGGACTTGCATTCAAGCAGCAGGATGCCACTGCTTCCCCTCACAGGTAACTCAAAAGCATGCCAAACCATCCCTCACATCATCCAAAGCAAGATCAATTACAGTGCAATGACAAGATATCTAATTTCCATCTCTGCAATGCCCTATTTGCAATAGTAGCAGATTGATAGAAGTAGAACCCAAAGCCATTGTTTTTCTGCTAGAGCTCCATACATCTGGGGTCACATGTTCCTACTCCTCTTGCTTTCACTGTCATCTGGCCAGTAAATCCCTGTACTGAAATTTTCCCTGTAAACATCAATATTCTTGTGCGGCCCTGGGACCATAACTCATTTTTTTTTTTTTTTTATCACTGTCCCCTAAATGTTTTACACATAGTGGAACACTACACCAGCAGCAATAGATTAATCATCTCATGGCAGTTTTTCAAAATTTCACTTTGATGTGCAGTGCATCCGGAAAGTATTCACAGCGCTTCACTTTTTCCACATTTTGTTATAATACAGCCTTATTCCAAAATGGAACAAATCCCCTCAAAATTCTACACAAAATACCCCATAATGACAACATGAAAAAGTTTTTGGGAGATTTTTGCAAATTTATAAAAAAATCAAAAAACCAAGAACTCACGTGTACATAAGTACCGTATTTCCCCATTGTACAAGACACACCCCTGTATAAGACGCACCTTAATTTTGGGGTCCCAAAATTAAAAGTGCATCTTGTACATGGGGAAAGCTCCCCTCCCCCCTTTCAAGTATTGTTACCTTTCAAAACATCCAGCGAGCGAGACTGCGGTCA
>WWET01000824.1:419155-464108 GCA_011038615.1 Limnodynastes dumerilii
AACCCTTTGTTGTCTATCCTGTAACCAAGATTGTATCCATGCAACTAGCTTTAAGTCCAACCCTAAAGTTTCCAGCTTATTTAACAGTCTTCGATGTGGCACAGTGTCAAAAGCCTTGCTAAAATCTAGATAAGCTATGTCTACAGCTCCCCCTTTATCTAATTTAATAAGAATATTTCATTCATTCAGATCTAGGATGTGTTATTTTAGTGTTCCCTTTGTTTTTTTTGAGCAGTGTATATTCAAACATATATAAACATAACATACATACATACAAACATATATATTTGCACGGACCTTCAGCATGGAGTCCGTGTTCAATGATCCAAGGGATGGTAAAGGGCAAATTTCTGGCGTCTATAGATATCAAGGATGCGTATTGTACCTAGTGTATTCACCAAGATACTGGTGAAAATGTTTGCTCTTTTAAGGACTCTGAGTCACCATCATTCCCAATTCAGATGACCTGTTGCTCAAAGCTCCTTCAGTGACTGCCTTAATGGTTATCTGAAGTTGACACATCACAGCATGTGTTAGAAATCATGACTGGGTTTTAAATTTACAAAAAAAATCTAAACTGGTACCGTGTCAGGATGTTTTTTCTTGGATTAATTTTCAACTCTGTACAGAACAGGGTATTTCTTCTGGTTGACAAAATTGATTTGCTTACTAGTATGTTGGTATATAAGTTGGTATCCTCACACAAAGCCGTTCGGTACAGCAGATTCCATGCATGCAAATTTCAGTGGAATATTCTGAGAGGGAATATTCTGAGTTTCTCACTCATTTCAGACACAGAAGTCACTCCAGTGGTGGTTCAAAAGTCACAATCAGTGGAATGGTCTTTTGCTGATGAGTGGTTCTGGCTACGTATGCCAGCCTATTGGTCTGATTTGCAGTGGTACTTTGGCAACGACTGCAGGGATATTGGGACAGAATGGAGTTGTTACTAAATTCTGGTGTGTCTGAGGGGGTGTCCGGTGAGAGTGCAGTCAGACAATGCCACGGTGGTGACCTACAACAATCATGAGAGAGACACACAAAGAATTTTCTGGCCTTGAGAGAGTGTCACAGATTTCAGCTCTTGCATTTGGTGGCCATTTTTTGGCTGCTTTATTCCAGTAATGGACAATTAAAAGGCAGATTTCCTAAGCAGGGGGATTATCTGTTCTGAAAATGGTTCAGCCATCAGGTAGTATTTGATAAACTAGTGCAGCATTAGGGCAGCCCAGATGTAGATCTCATGGCTTCCTTTCACAACAGGAAGGTGCAACAGTTCTTAATTCGCTCTAGAGATCCTCTTGCATGCAGGGTGGATGCTCAATGATCCACAAAGTACTAAAATGGATAAGGTCAGAGGGTATGCCAGTGATCTTGGTGGCTTCATTTTGGCCCAGAAAGACATTCTTCAGATGGTGTTAGGTCAAAGGTGGTGCCTTCCTGCGACCAGGTATACTACTTCAAGGCCTGTTTTAACACCAGGGTCTAGATTTACTAAGCTGTGGGAATGAAAAAGTGGAGATGTTGCTCATAGAAACCAATTGGATTCTAGCTCTCACTTTCTAGAGAACGTCAGCTAGAATCTGATTGGTTGCTATGGGCAACATCTCCACTTTTCCTTTGCTGCTACTTGGTAAATCTGGCCCCTGGACTTGTTTCAGCTGATGTTGACGACATGGCTTTTGAATACTGCCTTTTAAAAGCCAGGGGTTTTTTCTTAAGTGTTGTACAGACAACGATGAGCATGAGGAATCTGGCGTTGGTTGCCCACTATTACCACATAGCTTCAGTTCTCCATGTTTTTGGCCTTTCTCTAAGCTGGCTTGGATAAGGGGACTGAAGCTTAGCTCTTTAGAGGTCAAGGTTTCTACTTTGTAAAAAAAAAATAAAAAAATTCCAAAGGACGTTGATTAGCCGTCCAAAGGTTTAGACATTTTTGCAAGAGGTCTTATGTATTTTGCCAACCTATGTGGTTCCAGTGCCTCCATAGCACCTTAATCTACTCTTACTGGTATGACAAATGAATCCATTTGAGCCTCTTGATTAAATCAAGCTTTCTGCAGGTGGTGGTGTCTGCTAGGAGAGTATCTGAGTTAGGGACATTGGACCAGATCTAGACCCCTGCTCGCATTCCATACGTGTGTGGGTCTTGCAATTACGCTGCCATAAGCCTGACTTAACTTAAACGTACGTATCAGCGGTCTGTACGACCACCGATCCATGTGTAACCCCAAAACCTAGCCACTACTGTACAATTAGCATCTTCCAATGCCCCCGTCCATCTTTCATATTTTTGTGCGGATGGAGGGGAAGAGCCGCCCCATCGGAAGATACGATCGTAAAATGATAGTAACATCTGGAGGGCGTATGCTGCTTACGCACAATGCGTGCGTAAGTTGCATAACGGATGGACCTGTGGATCCGGTCCATTATAATATGTCACCTTTTATTTTTATTTTTCATCATGACAGATTAGTCCTGCAGACTATACTGTCATTTCAGCCTAACGTTGTTTCTAAATTTCTCCTCACCTAGAAAATAAATATTCCTGCTTATGGTTCATGGGAGGAGAAAAAAATCTCTGGCCCACTTGGATGTTGTAAGGGTTTTAAGGATCTATCTTGAGAGGGCTTCAGTATTCAGGAAGACATATTCTCTCCGTGTTGTATGAAGTTGAAAAAGTGTGGTTGGCTGGCATCCAAGATGTTTATCGCTAGATGGATTAAGGCCATTGTTGTCCAGGCTTACTTGGTTGCATGTCAACAGGTTCTGAAGCAGATGACAGTGCACTTTACCAGAACAGTGGGTGCTTCTTGGGCGGTAGGACAAAATGTATTCAGAAGTTTTTCAGACAGCGAGACGGAACAGCATGTACACAGAAATATTATGGTATGTGCTTGTAATTCCCATACCAGTAAGAGGAGTCCTTTCCCCTTGCATGCAAAGGAGTTAGGATCCAGTGGGAATCTGGCTTTGGATCTCTGCTGTGCTCAGATTGCAGTGACAGCAGAGGTCTGGATGCTGCGCTCAGATTGCAGTGACAGCAGAGGTCTGGATGCTGCGCACAGATTGCAGTGACAGCAGAGGTCTGAATTCGATCCTATGTTTTTAACAACTGTAGTAAAAACTAGTTACATTTATTGGTATTTTCATATGAAATTTCCATGGGATAATAACCAATACTGTGTCATGAGAAATAAACAGACCGGACACAGTCTACTTTAGCACCTTTTCAAAAAGGCCAGGCTGTCTTATAACGTTTTGGGAGTCTATCTGTGTGTAGTATATTGAGGCACATGTATTGATTTTGTTTTGTTATTGACATAGAATGATGTAGGATGTTGTGTGATACAATTTATGTTCTCATTGGGTTCGTTTAACAAATTAATGTTGTTGCTAACCTAAAACCCTTTACACATCACCAAATTTCACTGTTTTCCAATTGTAGAAATAGGTTATAATCCAGCCAAAATATTTATGTCATTTTAGAGTGTAAATTAAAATTATTATAATTTTTTTTTTTTTTAGACCCGAATGGAGATGCAGAGCAGATTGATCAATGAGCTTTTAGAAAAGATACAATCTCAGCAGAACATATTGGACAAACAAGACCTGCAAATTAAAACCATACAAAGCAAAGTGAGTCAATATTATGTCATTACAATGTCATTATTTAACTTTTGGCATAATAATAAAATTCAATTTGCTCTTTGCAAATTATATAGAGAATGTGTTTATTCTGATAATAAAGTTCTTAAATGGCAATATGTAGCATCAGTGGAATCTTTATGATGTTATAAATGTTTAACAAACAAGCATGTTTAAATGTATTACTTATTTTGGTATCTACAAATACTGAATGATCGATATGGTCTTTAACTGTGGTCGTATTCCTCATCTCGACTTGCAGATCGCGTTCCACTAGGTTTAAATTCCCACTATGCCTAAAGGCACAGCATGCAATGTAGAGTGCTCCACTAATTAGGGCTTCTGTGCCTAGAAACTCGCTATAGATTAGCGTTCCACTGGTGTAGATCACCTAAGATCTAGGTCTTAATAAGAAATCTTTCAGTCAGCTGATTATTAGCTTTGGGACACAATAAAGTTCAATCTCCGGACACAATTTTGTAAGTTGGAAGAATAGCAACCCGATGCATTTCTGCTGATCCATTCTACCATTTTCTGGTAGATAATTACCTACAGCTATACCGCAGTGCTCGCTGCCTGTTAATTTATCTTACAAAACACAACAGTAAAAAATCTAATTAATTTACATTTTCCTACTTTTGAGGGATCACCTTGTTACTGAGCCTATTTTTGTTCTGCATTTTCTTTTTATGAAATATGTGATATGATAGATCTATCCTCAATAGCAACAGATAGCTATTGAATATTAACCATCGGTACTACTTTCATTACTCACAGTTTCATACTATGGAGTGGCTGCATCATGCTTATTATATTACACTATATGCTGTACTTCTTTACCTACTGGGAATTGAAATTTTATGAGTGATTTTCTCATTCTTAGGGCTAGATTTACTAAGCTGCAGAAAAGGAAAAGTAGAGATGTTGCCCATAGCAACCAATCAGCTTCTATCTCTCATTTTCCTATTGTATAATTAAGAATGTTAACTAGAATCTGATTGGTTTCTATGGGCAACATCTCCAAGTCCTTCCAACCACTGACTTGCTCATAAATACCCTCCCCAATTGTACAATTTAAATGCCTCCTCTTGCCAACCTTGGCGAGCAGAGGGGAAACACAACTCCTTTCCTAGTAATTCCTATGATACAGAACTGAGTTTGCTACAATAGGACAGATCCAGACCCCCACAACCTTTACATTTTTGCTGAAGTCTTAAATTACACAAAGTAGAGGGGAGTGCATGCCCCCTTCACTTTCCACTATCTGTAGTAATTCTGGACAATTGCGTGTCTAGAAGGCTACCTTCATTGTTAAGCATTGATCAGTGTCCTTACCTCCCCCCGTACCTAGCCTTCCCCTCCCCCGACCTTTCTTTTAAATCCTCTATGGCGGGGATACGGCAGGCTGAAGTGAAGGCTTGGCCCCTTATCGTACCTGCAAGCGTACAGAACTGAATTCCATACATCAGCCTATAACATCTGGCATGTGCATGCGCCATTGTTACTTGTCAAGGGACATATGCAAATTACGTGTGTAAGTCCCCTGATGTTATTACTTCTGGATCCGGTCTCTTGTGTAAAACACACGTAACAACTGGAGGATGCATGAGCCCTCCAGTAGACATAAGTGAAAGAACCTTTAAACATAATTTCCAGATTACCTATGATCAGGGTAAATTCTTAGGGGTTATAATCAGTAAAACATTGACACTTAGCACTGGATTATGTAAATGTCACATTCATTGTTTAATTTGAATTTAGTTAAACACAACCAGAAGTCAAAGTGAAACGTTACTGACCTTCAGAGACATATGGAAAGATAAGATACTGAATTCTAAAATGGGGATTAGTACAGCCCTTATAAGAGAGGGGATATATTCAAGTTGAAAATTAGGTAATTAAAAATTAGGTTAAGATTTAAAAGAGTGGTGACATTATGATATAGTGTATATTAAGAGGAATAGTGACTAAAGATTAAGGCCCGGATTCACACTACCGGGCGTACAGCATATATCCGTAGTTTTTTAAAGGGTAATTGATACTTAACAAAAAAGACTAAGAACTGCTGGGCAAACAAAGATGAAATACATATAAGAAGTGAATGCCTTTCATCCCATGGGCTCAAATCAAGTTTTAGGCCTGGATTCACACTACTGCACGTACAGCATATACGTCCGAAGTTTTACCGTTTTTTGCTACTGCGAATGCGTAGTAAATTTTTTACTTAATCTACATATATTTTCGTTACGTAGATTGCGTATATGCGGTTTAAGACCGCATATACGCAATCTAGGCCATATACGAATCCAGGCCTAAAACTTGATTTGAGCCCATGGGATGAAAGGCATTCACTTCTTATATGTATTTCATCTTTGTTTGCCCAGCAGTTCTTAGTCTTTTTTGTTAAGTATCAGTTACCCTTTAAGGATGCACTTCAAAGTACCACTTTGCAAAGACAGATGAATTTATTGAATTCAAAACAAGTAACTAACAAAATATAACACTAAACAAAATTAATCAAAAACATTTTGTTACAGCCCTCTCCCCATGCGATATTATACCTCTCTCCACATTACATATTAGACCTCTCTTTACATTACATATTGTACCTCTCCACACAATTATGTATTACACTTATGTGTAATCATCCCACTCCGCACATTAGACATTACATATTATACCTCTCCCCACATTACATATTATACCTCTCTTCACATTACATTTTAAACCCCTTCACACATTACATATTTTATTTTTCCCCCAATCCATTTACATCCCTTTCCATATGATTCAAAAGCATTTTGTTACAGCCCTCTCCCCATGCGATATTATACCTCTCTCCACATTACATATTACATATTGTACCTCCCCCCACAATTATGTATTATACTTACGTGCTCCGCACATTACATGTTATACCTTTCTCCACATTAAATTTTACACCCCTCCACACATTACATATTTTATCTTTCCACCAATTCCTTGACATCCCTTTCCACATATTATATCCCTTCCTCTATCAATTATAGACAAAGGGACAAAGGAAATCATTATTCTCAGAAGGGGAGAAGGTTCTTAATATGGTAGAATATAAAAAAAAAAAATCAGTGATATCTTGCCTAAACGTGTTGTATAGATCGACCCAAAACATTCTCATGGTTAGGCCACTGGGCACAGCACAATGTTCCCTGTGTGGTTGATAAATCTTAAATGGAACCCAAGTGCAATCAATCAAATAACAGGCAAATAAAGACATTGGAGCAGATCCTCGGTTAAGTACGTGCGGCGCATACGTAATTCTCCTGTCTTGAAGGTTGTGCACATGCGCACAACCTTCTCACAATGCCGCAAGGGTCGGCTTATGTAATGTACGCCACATGTTACGGTAAAGAGGCTGTCCCCTCTTTTACGAGAGTCAAAAGACTGTAAATGAGGGGACGGGGCAGGGAAGCCTTGTTACGACCAGGTATGTGGCCATAAGGCCACAGGACTGGTCGTAAAAGTTACGGTAGGAGTTTTACTACCTTTAGCGGGGAGTGCAGGGGGTGTGGGGTCAGGATTCGGCCCATCATTAGGATGCAGTATAATAGTACCAGTTCAAGGTTTACCAGTAATCAGTTGGGCTCAATGAAGTTGATCTTTCAATAAAGTGGGTGCTTACAAGATGGCTTCCAGTTAGAAATAGTCTGTTAGGGACAATCAATATGTTCTTAATAGTTTATAACAATCCGTAGGTACACAAGGGACCAGGGTGAAGATACTTCCAATTAGGAATTAAAGGTAAGCTTTTTGTGGAAATTGATACAAATATAGCTGGAAGTTCAGGATCCAGTCTTTAGCGCGAGCGGCTGGCTCCAGCGCCGAATAGAGTGACAAAAAGAGTCTCAGAGTACCTAGGTGGATAAGGTCATTAATATACGTGGGTTCCAAGGATGCAAAATAGAAAAGATGGTACATTTTTCAAGACCCCTTCTTCAGCGTAAGCAGCAAGCTGCAACACTTGATGGAATAGAGGAGTCCCAGCTGATGTTGAGGCAATAGTTGAGAACTATTAAGAATTGTTGTTGATACTGAATATATCAGTGGTTGTAGTTTCTGAGTACTGGTAATGAGAGTCTGTATAGAGAATACTGAAGATACTGGATATCGTATACAAGGGGTTAGTCTCTGCAGGGAATAAACTAGTCTTAATAATAAATAATATAATAAATATATTGGTGAAAATAAAAATAAGAATGAATGTAAATGAAAACAAAAATGAATATGAAAAATAAGAAACTAGACCTTAAAGACAAACTAAAAATGATTCAACGCTATGGTTTCGTTTAGGCCTTTTGGTGATAGTGGACCGGATCCAGACGTATGCACTTTGCGTGTGTAAATGTGGTGCTGGACACAAGTGGAGTTTTGACTAGAGGGTGCACGCGCCTTCCAGATGTTACATTAGTGTTACGAACGTAACACTAACGTACTTACCATCGTACGGAACTAATACAAATTCAAAGCAAATGGGATGTGCTTCCCCTCCGCCCGCCAAGATGTGTGGGGGACGCATTTAAATCTTACAGTATGTGAGGGATTTATTATGTATAAGCGGACAAGCAGTCGTATGGACCGATGATCCGCATATTTCATTTAAGGCAGGCTTATGACGTAAGCTGCCATAAAGCTTGCACGATAGAGAAGAGCGATGGGGAGTTTACTCCCCTCTCTCGGTTGGACAGACAGACAGACTCCCGCATGCATGGAAAGCGTGGGGGTGTCTGGGAAATGTCAGTGTGGACTAACTAGTCCTGTACACATTCCAGGTACCTCTTGTGTGGTATCCAGATGTCACTCATAAAATCAGGAATGTAAATTTTATCATTGTTAAAGTGGTACAACCACTCAGAGGCAGAAATATGGTTTTATAGGTTCAGTTATTACAAACTGAAGGGTAGGTCCCTCAGACCAGCCCCATACTGAGGTCACAGCCTGCTGACCAATCAACTCTGCTGGGGGGAAGAAAGATAATCAGTTAAAGTGTCTTTAAAAATACAGTGAGCCCAAAACTAAGTGTGGTTCCATGTGAGGTCCAGATTGCTGGGCTGATGGGATTATCCAAAGTTTTCTACTATGCTTCTAGCAAAGAAGTAATTTCCACAAAGGTGATTAATTTCTGTTATTTCTCATTCTTGTTTTAAATTACTTGTATGTCTTTTAATTCTGTTTAGTCGTGTAACCTTGTATTGTTAAATCTACATTTTTTTTTATTTAATAAGCATTGTAACTTTTTTAATAGAATAAATTTTGATTAATCATGAGGTGATAAATTCAATAACTGTGGTTATTAATCCAGGGGGATTGTAGAAATAAGGTCACGGGGTAATAGTTTCCATTAAGTGCGTTATAACTTTGTTGATTGGTTCGCATTAACCTTTAAAAAAGGTGTAATATTTGGGGTAAATATAAAGATTTACCCTTATAGAGGTGGGTGGTGCATAACTTCGACTGTTTGTACGTTCTGCGCATGCTCAGGGCAGATGTTACGCATCGAAACTGGTCGGTTGTAACTATTTCCTAACTACGTACGAAGGGGCTTGTCAACCCTTCGCTAGGTGTAAATACACAATGGAGGCTGAGGGAGGCAATTAAATTGTACGGTATGGGCTGGGTTAGACAGTTACGACTATCAGGACACACGGTTACACTTGGAAAAGTTAAGGTACGGTTTGGGAGTCGTAAAACAGTTAAATTACGTGCGACCGAGGGGAGTGCCCAAGGGAGTATTTATGATCATGTAAATACGCTACGCGATCGTACTTAAAGTGCACTTAGGTCTGGATCTGTCCTAATGACAATAATTGTCTTCAGCGTAAAGAAGAACAAGGAGTCCTTGAAGTGATATGGAGTCCTCATCTCAACAACATCGAGTCTGTCTGGGATTACATGAAAAGATAGAAGGATAGTTACACCGCATATTTGATTTAGAGCGCTCTCTCTCTCTCTCTCTCTCTCTCTCTCTCTCTCTCCTCAGCTCTCTAGACGACCTNCTCTCTCTCTCTCTCTCTCTCTCGATAAGTGAAAGAGAACTAGTTAAAAAATGCAGAATAAACACTGAAAGAAATCAAAAGGGGTGGTCAATAAAGGGAAAAGGGACTGCAAAGGGAAAAAGGACGAAAAAGGCAGGGAAGGTCTAAAAAGGGGTACAAAGGGAACAGTGCGAGGGAAATATATACACAAATACAGTGGAAGATCAATCAAAGAAAACCACGCAGGGGAAGATATTCATTAAGACCCCTAGGGGAAACACAGTCCAGGAGGTGAATCCATTTGGACTCTCGCATAAAGAGAGCTGCTTCATGGTCACCACCTCGTGACGAGATGGGGGTGTGATCGATGATGGTGCATCTGAGATCAGATAATTGGTGCCTGTTCAGGAGAAAGTGACAGGGAACAGGTTGATCAGAGGTCCCTGATGTTAACGCATTCCTGAGGGCTGATCTCTGCAGGTTCATGCGTTCGTGAAATGTCCTAATAGTCTTTCCCACATATACCATCCCGCAGGGGCAGCGTAGCAGGTAGACAACACACTTGGTAGTACAAGTGACAACATGACGAATTTGATATTTGTGTCCACTCCTAGGATGCCGAAAAGAGGTTCCGGGTTCCATCATACGGCATGTGGAGCAGCCCAAACACTTATAGCATCCTGGTGGTTTCTTCAGAAAGGAGGGACCCTCATGATGTATTTTTAGGTCAGAAATATCTGTTTTGACTATGAGGTCTCTTAGATATCGTCCGTGGCATAATTCGTGACACGGCATAATTCTAATCGTATGAAGTGAGGGCAGAGCAGCATCTGTCTGGATCAAGGGCCACAGTGAGCGGACGGCTTTGTTCACAAAAGTGCTTGCCCTGGAGAAGTAGTTCACCCAAGGGATAAAAGTTTGGTGGACTTCCTTGGGCTTGGGCTGTAGCAGGTCTTGCCGTGAAATACTAAGAGCTTTAGACCTGGCAGATTTGAGCACAGTGTTGGAGTAGCCCCTTTCGAGAAAGCATTTCTCCATATGGTCCAGTTGGAGATCACGCATCTTATTATTACTGTTTAAGCGGCAAACATGAATGAATTGGGAATAAGGGAGACCTTGCTTGAGTGATGGTGTATGATTACTAGATGCTAGCAAGAGGGTATTGCGAGCTGTCGGTTTCTGGTGTATACTGGTCTGTAATGACCCCTCCACAATGGAGATATGCACATCCAAGTAATCAATTTGATTGGTACTGCAGGAGTAAGTAAACTTGATGTTGCTATCCATGGTATTGATCAATTGCATACATCCTTCAAAGTCCTCTTGGGACCCCAACCAAAACACCAGGAGGTCATCAATATAGCGTGTTAGGAGCAGTATCTTACCCTCGCATAGAGGATTATCCAAAAACAGTTTCTTTTCCACTTCAGCCATAAATCCATTGGCGAAAGACAGAGCTACTGTTGATCCCATGGCGCAGCCAGAGGTTTGAAGGAAGAATTTAGAGTCGAATAGAAAATTATTTCTCTTGAGGGTGAGCTCCAGGAGTTCCATGAACAGTTCAGACGGAAGACCTTCAAACAGCGGGTTATCCTTAATCAGGGATCCAATAGATGCAAGCCCTCTAGAATGGGGGATGCTAGTGTATAAACTGCACACGTCGATTGCACACAGTAAAACGTCCGGCGGTAGGGCTGGTAATTCAGACAGCTTGTGCAAAAGGTGAGTGGAGTTTTGAAGGTAAGTTTGTAAGGCCTGTATGCAAGGTTGGAGACATATGTCTAATAAGACAGCCACAGGGTGATACATGGAATGACAGGCCGAAATAATCGGACTCCCAGGGGGGGCTTGTAGGCTTTTGTGAACCTTGGGCAGCGTGTACAAAATTGGTACCCTGGGAAATTTTGTTACCAGGGCGCCAAAGGTTTGCTCAGAAATGGATTTCTGGGTTAAAGCTTGTCTTAGGATGTTGTCCAGCTCAGTCTTATAGACCATTGTAGGGTCCTTGGGGAGTTCAGTGTAGGTGACCTGGTCACTTAGTTGGCTAAAGATTTCAGCTTTATAATTGTCAAGGTCCTGCTGCACAATCGCTCCCCTTTTATCTGCCGGTCTGATGACCAAATCCGTATAGGATGCTAGAGATTTAATAGCTGATCTTTCGGCCGGGCTGAGGTTGTGTCTCAGTGGTGGCAGTGCCTGTTGGGTTTTGGTTACTGCTTCATCCAATAGACGAGAGAAGGTTTTCAGGGAGGCATTATGGGTCTGCGGATCGAAACTGGACCGTTCTTTAAATGCTTGAAGTTTGGGATGAATAGTGGCAGCTGGTGTGACTTTGTTCTGAAAATATTCTTTCAGTTTAAGTTGTCTGAAGAGACGAAAATGGTCAATTTTCCATTTAAATGGATCCAGGTCCTTTTTGACCTGGTTACTGTCCCTATGTCTGTTGCGGCGGCACTGGCCCCCCCGTCTGGTGTATGGCCTCCTCTTTTTGGTCGGCCTAGGGGTTTGTTGCCAACCGGAGTTCTCCCTAAAAAAGAAGCCGTAGTTGCCTGTGCTGAGGTGTTATCATTATCAGATGACCCAGGGTCAGAGCTGTTGATATCCCTATGGAAATTTGGTCTTTAGAATCTGCAGCGTCCTTGTCTTTGACCTCTCACGAAGGGTGTTTTGCCAGATAGCCAGGGGTAGACACTGTTCTCCTCGTAGTCTCTATTCACTTTAAACAATTTTTCTTTTTTAAATTTTAGGAGGTCCGCTCTGAACTTGTCAGATTGTGTTTTAAGCTTTTCATACCAGTTGGTTGTCTCATCAGCGAGTAGGGTGTCCTTATGGAGGCTCTCAAAGTTGGTAATATCTTCTTGTGTTTTCTTGAGAATTTTTACTAACAATAGAAAAAGAAAGAGCGCTAGGAGATTTATTGGAAAAAATAAAACAATATTTAATATGAAAAATGATTGTCTCAAATGTTACAGCTGCCTTTTAACGGCAAGCTGCACGCACTGCTCCTATCCCCATTACTATCTTACCTTGCTCCAGTGGATTCCCCTGCCGGCAGGCTCCTTGCAGCAGCATCCATAGTACCTCATGTGCAGCTTCTCTGTTACCACATGCTCTGCCTGCAGGGTTCTTATGCCTTCTGCTGCTTGTGTCACTTCCTGGGTTGGGACTGGGTTTGCTGGCCAATCACTGTGCAGCTGTCTCTATTTAGTCTCCCTCTCACTTCTCCCAGGTGCTGGTTATAGAGTCTGTTCCTCAGTTCTGTGACCTGCTTCTTACTGTGTGCCTAGTGCTTCCAGCCTAGTGATCTGACCGTTGCCTGACCTACTTACCTGCCTTGAATCCTGCCCTAGCTCCCTTGTGTTTCCAGCCCAGGTTCTCACCCCTACCTTGTACTTACCTTCCCTGCAGTTCCTATCCTTACCTTGAGTGAATGTTTATGTTACCTCTTTGGAGGCACCGCTGTGTGCTTGAGTGTGTGATAGCCCTTGTACGCCATGTACCGTCTCGTGAACACTCTTCTGTCCCACGTGCTGCGTTAAGTGTTCTGTGTTGTCCGTTACAGTCCGGTCGCTTCTGGACTACTACTCCCACTATCTATAAACTACTCCCGTCCCTCCTGTCTGGTGTACACTCCTGGTGTTTCTCTCCTTTCCACGAGTCTGGTTCACCGGGGTCCGTCCAGGCTATCAGGCCGCTGCCAAGCCCATCCCCACCATCAGGGGTACTGGAGAAGACCCCCCTGGATAGTAAAGTCTCCGGTCTCCGGAAACCTACTCGTTCACTCTGCCTGTCTCCTTAGTGGTCACCTCGGTTCTCACCGGGTAATCCCGGGGTACCACAAATACCCTCTCTTTGACCACTCCGGTTCTAACCAGGTAAACCCGGAGTGTCATAACATCAAACAAGATAAAAATAGTAAAATGAAATGAAAATATTAAACAAAATAAATATGCACTTAATATAACATATTAAAAAGTCACAAATTGCTAAAAAGCCAAATATCCAAGCACCCAGGTTAGTAATTAAATTACATGTAGTATGCCAATAGATGATATAAGTAGCAGTTCCAGGCAATATATAATAATACTACTATACCAGGTTAGTAATTGAATTGCATGTAGTATGCTAATAGATGATTTAAGTAGCAGTTCCAGGTAATATATAACATGTAGCAATACTACTGTATCATAAACTTTTCCTGGTCCTAAAAGAAGACAATGGTCCGGGCAAGAAATTATTATGGAGATGTGCCAGAACTCCAATAAAGTGATGGAGTATGAGAAACAGCTGATAATATTGTTACTACTGTGCTCTCTGAGGAAACCGCTAAGGAGAAACACGTAAGAGCTTCTATCTATCACTATCCTATTGCCATTACTACTCTGCACCCGGACGAGTAACCTTTTATTTGATGGTTCTGGCCGAACATTCTTATGCACAGTCTGGTGACACGCTACTAGCACATGCAGGAATAATCTCCGACACTACTACTTTGGAGGGAAGAACCTATTCAACGCAGGCTTAGGACAAGCGGCGGCTGCAGACGCCGAAGCCTCTCATGTACTGCCGGACTGAGTTATCCAATGTGAACTGGTGATTGCTTCTTGGAGCGGTAACTATTCCCTGGCACTGCCAGAGCTGTACTTCATTCATCCGTCTATTTACAGTTATCACAATCTTTTTGCCGCTTGCAGTACAATAAGCTCTCTCCTGAACAGATACTTTTCTAACACAGTAGTAACAATATTATCAGCTGTTTCTCATACGCCATCACTTAATTGGAGTTCTGGCACATCTCCATAATAATTTCTTGCCCGGACCATTGTCTTCTTTTAGGACCAGGAAAAGTTTATGATACAGTAGTATTGCTACATGCTATATATTACCTGGAACTGCTACTTAAATCATCTATTAGCATACTACATGCAATTCAATTACTAACCTGGTATAGTAGTATTTTTATATATTGCCTGGAACTGCTACTTTATATCATCTATTGGCATACTACATGTAATTTAATTACTAACCTGGGTGCTTTGATATTTGGCTTTTTAGCAATTTGTGACTTTTTAATATGTTATATTAAGTGCATATTTATTTTGTTTAATATTTTCATTTCATTTTACTATTTTTATCTTGTTTGAGACAATCATTTTTCATAATAAATATTGTTTTATTTTTTCCAATAAATCTCCTAGCGCTCTTTCTTTTTCTATTGTTGGTATTTTTCTACAAGGGATGGTCACCCTTAAGCAGCAGCTGGAGATTTATTAAGGTTATATGCATCAGTCCTTACAGCGCTGAATCTTCTAGTTTTGTTCCTCAAGTACTAGGAGGATTAAATCAAAGGAGCTCTTGTTTAAAAGAGCCGCCCAGCGGCGGCAAAATTCTTGATTGTATCTGCCAATCGTCGGTATGTTTGAAATACGGAAGCCTTTTGGAATTTTTTTCTTTCTCTATAATAGCTAGATAATGTTGACCCATGAAGTTGGTGTTCCATTTCCCGCTTTTTGTGGCGTAGAATCTCAAAGAAGAGGTCTTGTTGAGAAGGAGCGACATCAGTAAAAGAGAAATTGACCACCCTTTTGATTTCTTTCAGTGTTTATTCTGCATTTTTTAACTAGTTCTCTTTCACTGATTCCCACAGCGCATTGGTGCTTTGCCAGTTTGCCTGCTGTCAGAGTCTCCCCCTGACCTCCGCTACGTGAGTATGTATTGTTTTCTCCCTACGGGTGCTTGTTTCTTCTTTACTTGCGATACAGCGTGTAAGCGTCTATCTGTTGCTTGGCAACAAGAACAGACACCCGATACACGCGACTCTTGCTCTCTGTGCGCTGGGAGGGAGGAGCTCTGTTCCAGCGTGCAGATCGCGGCTCTGACGTTCAATGAAGGGTAAGTCTTTTGATCTCCCTTGTCTATAGATATATATATATATATATCAATATCTATATCTGAGTGTTATGCTGTGTTCCCCTATCTTGTTATCCCTGAGGAAAGTGTCCACGAACACTGAAACGTTGGATTTGGATTTGTGAATAAATATCCTTTTCTACATATGAGTGCCGGTCCTCCACTGTGTGTATATGACACACACACACACACGATAAAGAGGGTGCTTCAAGGTGCAGTATCGTCTTTTAATTACAAACAGACAGAATAAAATAGGCAGGCGAACCAGAGATATAGGAATCAACTGTGTCGATTCATAAAAGCATGTGCACACTATACCGCGGTGCGGCGGGTCTCCCGGCAAGGCAGCTCCCGTGCAGGGCAAGTCCACATGCAGTCTCAGAAGTACGTCCGACCCAAAACAAGGAGGTGTGTAACAGGAAGATGATCCCAACTTCGTCCCTACGCGTTTCATCAAATAGACTTCATCAGGGGATATGTGTAAGACAATGGCAGAGGGATTTAAATAGCCCTTGAGCTGGTAAGGTGACGTGATCTTAAAGCCACAGTACCGCTACACTGCACAGTAAATAAGGACATCAATCAGACAAATCGTCCTAGATAGTAAGAAACAAAAAATAGCTGTCTGTAATAAGAGTGTATTCAGAACATAGGGCCTGATTCAGATGTCCGTGCGACTTGCATAAGCATGGAGATCAGTAATTAAGCACGGAAGAGTGAACACCCCTGGCACTCCTTCTTAGAAGTTTTTGTCCAGAAATCTACCTTTAGTTAACTGCACAGATCTGTGTGTGGAAGTGCCTCCACCCCACCCCCGGCACTTAATCAGCATACATAAAGCATGCCTTTAGGCATGCGGAAATTAAACGCCGGACCCTTTTACGGAGGTTCATCCGCACGGAACAAAGTTCTGTATAGAAGCCCTTCCGACACATATCATCTGCTGCATGCACGCACCAATGTTACATGTGAAGTGGACTTACGCAAATGACTTTCATAAGTCCCCTTCCGTCCTTCTTACTGAATCAGGCCCAAAGTGTCTGTTACTATTTTAATAATATTTTAATACTTGTAGTTTTTCTATCTATATATCTCCCTAGATAGATATTGTTAGACATGCTAATCCTGTATTGGTCACTGCTTATTGTCTCCATTCCATTTCCTTACAATCCTTTTTTAACCCAGCATTGCAAACTGCAATAACTGAACATGTTAACCAGTCTTGTTCTTCTGAACTATACATGCGTGACCTTATTTCTCACAGTTTAATATGTCCCATTGTTTTAGATACAGGGCAGCAGAATTGAAAACCTTAAGGCAAGTCTTAATCTACCAAAAGTTGTTGCTGCAGGCTTTCTGGAAAACAGCAGCCTCAGATCTGAAGACAAAGGTAAAGTAAATTAACTTAACTGCAGTTGAACATAAGTATATATACTTGTTATTACTATTATGCAAATTGTTGCGTACAGACAAACCAGATAAAGATTATTCCAAGGGAATAAATTATGTTTAAATGCAGGAACTTGAAATGTAAAATTATTACAATAACTAATTGCTATAACACATACTCCTGTAATTCTTACTCAGCCTCCATAGTATGTGCCAGCAAATCCTCCTTATAAGTACAGCCATTAGAAATTACACCACATATTGGGAAAGCATAAATCTATATGCCAAACATTGTTATAACTGGGTCCTTTAACAACTAATCTGGTGGATATTTGGGTAAGCATGCAGAATGCTTCCTCATAGCATTTTTAAGGAGTAATTCTAGCCAAAGAGGAGTATATTATTATCTGTAATTAAATTAAATGGTAAAGTAGTCTATGCTGTTCCAAACTCACAATTTATAAGTAACTTTGGTCAGTTACTCCCCTGCCTCAGATTTGGACATCATATACCACTTTACCATTTTATATAATTACCGAATTATATGCTCGTAACTCCCTGCTGATAATATAGTGCCTTGCACTTACGAATGTTATCATTAATTTGGTATTGCTTAATTACCTCTAATTTAACTCTTCTGGGCTGAGACTTATACATTGACACATGATCCCCCTGCATTGTTTTAATAGCACCATTTTGTCATGTAATTCACATTTGTGTATGTTTTCAATATTTCGCTGGCATTTTGAGTTATTCTCTCTATATATACCCTGTCCTATGTAATTTAACTACAGTTTGAGATCATGAATTTGATATTGCAATTTTAAAGCGTGATAAATATAGATTACATTTTTTTTTCTTTTTATTACTGTGCGAATTATTACTCATGGACCTTTTGAGTGCGTCCTACAATTACCCACTCCTTTTCCTTCTTTTGACTTCTGTGTCTCTTTTTACAGAAGGTGTATATATATGCATGGGACAAATATTAGAGCGTGTCTGAGATTTCTGAGGCGTCATAGATGCCCAGTTAAAACAATCACTGCCTTCACCCCACCATCTGTCAAAATGCCTAAAATGTTTATAACTGTGAAACACTATAATTGGCTGTACCTGTTTTCTGGGAATTCACTGTGTAAAATATCCCAAAATAAACATGGTCAACAGATGTCTAGTGTTCAATACATAGCAAAAATTTGGTATTCAGAGGAATTTTCTGTGCATAGTTTCCTTCTTAAGGAAGGAAACTAACTACGCATGGTTAGTTAATATAGCCCTATGGCACTCTTAAGTGCCGTAAGGTACTTAAAAATGGAAGGCGGGTTAGGCACCTAACTCACTCTTATTTGTGAACACGGTCCCTGGTGCTTGTTTGAATAGCACAGCCTTTAATCACTGCTTTAAGAGTGTAGCAAAAACTAAGGATAGGTCTCTTCAGGGAAACTGGTCTGCAGCTATAAATGTAAGGCCTTTGTAAAGAATTTAGTGCGTCCAAAGAGATTAAGAGATCTGAATACTTCAGCAGAAATTTTGATTAAAACAATGTTTAAAGACCATACATCGTCTAACCACATTATAGGTAGAAATTTGGTGTAGGGTCCACTTTTCAAGGAGGATGATGTCAACAAATGATTAGCTCTTTTGGACTTGCAAAAAAGGGGGAATACTCCCTGTCTGTTGATAGAGACCATGATTGGTAATAGATTATCTAGTCCTGTTATTGTTAGTCCTGTTAATTTTATATATTTTGGAATCTAGTGCCAGGCTTCTTCACAAAGTTAGCAAAACAAACGTGATAGTAATTTGAGGCTAATACTAAATCTGGTTAGACCGTTGTCTTCCAATATACCTGTGATATTTAGAAATCTACAATTTCAGCAGTTTTTATTGTGTTAAGTGTAGACAAGAGTTTAATGCAGATTAAGATTTCAATTCCATTTTGTTAAAATGGACCATCAGTTAAGCAACATAAGAGGTATCTATGGTTTAATTCCTACTTTAATGTAACGTTCTAGGTACCTTTTTCTTTGGAGATTTGAGAGCAATTAACCATTATAAAGAGTCAGTGGGGAGCATAATGGAAGTTGGTTTTAAAGAACCAGGGCAAGCCAATATCAGACTGGTTGTGTCTGACTGTGATTGCTGGTTTGCAGTCAACAAGTTACATTTGATGTCACACGAGTACAAGGTGTTATGACACCACTGGAATTACCTTGTGTGGAGAACCAGGGTGGTCGCAGGATAAGACGGACGAGGCAGACCAAGGCGCAGAGTCTAGCGGGACCTGGTTCTTCGCCTGAGCCTCAGATGGTGAGGATAGTCTTGTGCTGCAGATTTACCCGCAGGTCGCGGCCCCTGAGGCGACATCCGGGAGAAGAAGTAGAGTGGAAGCGGGGCAGAGGGAAATGGATGAGAGTAAGAGGGTAAGTAGAAAAAGTAGTACCAGAAGGGACTGGACCATGACTGACAACGATAAACACTGAACGAGACGAGACTGGGGTAACAACACAGGACTGAACAAACAGACAGGGAAACTCACTCTCACTCACACCAAAGGAAATCCCCTAAGGCAGGGGTGGCCAAGCTCGGGCCTCATGAGCTACAAACGGTCCATGTCTTCCAGGTCTCCTTGTTGGAGCACAGGTGTGTTCATTACTGACTGATACATTCAAAAAAATCTACAGTTGGTAGTGATTATCTCACCTCTGACTATCTGAGGATACCTGGAAAACATGAAATGTTGGTAGCTCACGAGGCCCGAGCTTGACCACCCCTGCCCTAAGGGATACAAACACAGGCAGGCAGGAGCAGGAAGGGTTAATACCAAAAGAACAAATCCAGCAAGGGAGAGAGAGGGGAGTTCAGACAAGAGGGACACTGCTAGGTACAAGGCAGGTTAACAATGGGGCACTCAAGAACAAGGAAAAAGGCTATGTGGAGCAGAGAGATCTTTAAAGGACTGCTGGACAATCAACAAATGCAGAGAGCGCGCCAACGGAAGGAATAGGGCACCGTCATGGCAACGGAGACGCACCTCTAACTGCAACCCGACAGCTAGAGGAAACGTGCGTCTCCCGTTGCCCTGGCAATGCCACCGCCGAGAGCCGGAAGCCACGGAAAGCAGCAGGAGACAGTGCGCCCAGACGGAGACAGAGGCCAAGCGAGGAGGCGCTGCAGAGGTAAGTAAGCCAGAGGGGAACAGGGAGCTTGCGATGGCCACGCGGTGCTGCCTAACACAAGGGCTCAATAACATGAACCGATAAATCACTGGAACACAGTAGAACCTGTAGGTCATATCTGGTCTGTTTCTAAGTCAAAGCCCTCCCTTCCTTTGTTATTTTATTTTTTTATATTGTACAATATGCATAAATGTAATAATAAAAAAAGCGTACATATTTGTTTCTCTTTTATAAATGTCTCACATTTTGTATACATGTGGTATGAAAAAGTTCTTAATTTTGTTAGTGTTTTTCAGCATCACTTGTATTAATCACAATTATAATGATATTATTAATAAAATCCAGCTTGAAAACTTATTTTAGTTTTTTTAATAACACTATACTCTTTTTTTTATTTAAATTATTTTTATTGAAAGTTTTATAGTCAGCTATACAGATAACATTGTACGTGCAAAATACAGAATTCAACATAATCCATACAAAGCAATGGGAACAGTTTGTCTTATTTCACACATAAAGTTTGTCAGTTTAAATAAACAATAATAAATGGAAAAGAGAAGTAAAGCCTGCCATTTAGGACTAAACTTAAATACAACATGGAGCTAGTAATACAATTGACATTAATCAACCAGGGGGGTCATCAGGTGAAGAGCCTCCATAATAATCAAAATCCAACCAGTCATCCCAAATCCTGTTAAACTTGTGAGGGCTGCCCCTGCTCGTGTAGATAAATTTCTCGCGACTCAATGAAGTGTTTACCACCCGTAACCAGTCACTAAGTAATGGAGGGGTGGGGGCACACCAGGACCTAGCTATGCATACTTTGGCCAACATACATAAGAATTTAACATATTTTTTGTTTATTTTGGTTAAAATTATTCTCAAGACTAATACCAAATATACATCTGGGATCACTGGTTGAGAGGTCACACCTGTGTTTCTTATACAGTATAACAGCTTTCCAAAACCTCTGTATCTGCGGGCATGACCAAAGCAAGTGTAAGAAATGAGCATCTGTACCTCCACATTTAGGACAAATATTGAGAGCTATTAATCCTGGCCAGTCTGGCAGGCGTGAGATAGGCTCAGTGGATAATATAGATTTGGATTTGTTGATGCCTATTACTAGCAGTAAGTCCCTGAGAACTACTTAGAATCCCCTCCCACTGCTCATCATCAATTGGACCAATGTCAGCCACCCACTGAAGTTGAATGCAATCTAGTGATTCCTCTGGCATAGCCACATCCAGCGACGAATAAATGCCAGAAATCACATTCTCCTCTCCAACATCTAGTAACAGCTTCCTAACTGGAGAGATAGATAAGGGAGGAAACGGCCAAACTGGGCAATAAACACGCATTTTAATCGTAAATAGTTAAACCACATTGATTCAGGGAGAGAAAATTCATCCTGTAAGAATGTTTTGATGTCTGGATCCCCAAGTAATTGATGAAAGGTATCCACCTCCCAACTACACCAAACCTCCGAACCCTCAAAGTCTTTAAAACGAGGATAGTTAGAATTTCGCCATAATGGGGTAGCAGGATCAATATCCCTGCCCCCAAATAGAGCATGTGTATACCGCCACACCTTTTGTGCTTGAAGGATAAAGGGGTGCGGAATTGCCTGCCTAACCAGGGTCCAATGTAGATCACCATGAGAGGCATCCGTAACCCAGTCCCTCAGATGTGATAGCTGGGCAGCATAATAATAAAGATGAAGATTTGGGAGGGCCCCTTTTCTCCCTAGATCTACATAGATTTTCTTTACTTATTCTGGCTATTTTGCCTCCCCAGACAAAGGAGATAAAAAGGGAATTAAGTTTAGGAAAGATTTTTTTGTTGTATCAGGATAGGTGACTGGAGAAGTATGTACAACAATTTAGGTTGGAGTTTGCTCCAGATTTTCATCTTGGCTTCCAGGGTGTTAATAAGGGGTAATAAATAGAGGACAGAAGTCAGACATATTGTTTGAAATTAAGATGCCTTAGTTTTTAAATTGGCTGGTCCTTTGTAAGGGACAAGCAGATAGGGAAGTCACTATACTCTCTCTTTGATCATTATCATTCTATTTGTAAAATTAAACCCGGTTATTCATCTAATAAAATCGTCTTCATATTGTAACTGAAATTTGTGATTCTGAACTGGACTTTCTATAGTCTGTTTTTGTTAACACTAGTTGTGTCACTAGATCTGTCTATCACAATAATAAGAGAAAAGTGTTACAGAAGAATTAAATTATAATGTCAAATGCACATTGACTCATTAGCAGCATATTACTTGAGAGTACATAAAGAAATTCGGAAAATAACATACTATAAGATTAAATAGGATAAATACCTTTCCCCTGTATAGTAATTTTAATATTGTAAAATTAACAGCACAAATAAAATATGTATTGTAACACCTGCCTTAAAATTTGGCCATACCATTATATCTGTCTTTGGAAAATGTACATAAACACACAACCAGAACTTTTAAATATACAAATAATGTTGAAAGATTAGTTATGTCATATATTAGTGTTTACAATTTTTTGCCTTTAGAATTCTTTTAACTTTTGATTGTAGTGGTTGTAAAGAGGATAGCCGTATTTTGAGCCAAGTATGTTAAAGTTCAAACCATTTTTCATTTGTAAGGCACTCATTCACATCCAGTTTCCTGTTACTGTAACTCAAAACACTTGTATAACTGTGTGAAAGGTCATTCTAGTGGCAATCTCAAAATTTTAAAGGGGGATTACCGATGCTTGTAATATATGTGGGGTCTGGACACGGCACATTATAAAAAGTGCATGTGGGATATATTGGAGGTCAGGGAACGGCACATAATTATAATATATGTAGTTTATAGTTGGGTTTGTGAATGGCATAGTATATATAGCATATAGTGTGCTATTCCCACAGCCATAACATATATTATAAGTATGTGCTACTCTCAAAATCTAATTTGTCTGTGTATGCACTGCGACCCTCTGTCTTTTTTTATTCTTTATTTATTTCTCTTTCAGTAGTGTTTTTTTTTTGTTTTATAATTAAACTTAATGAAAACTACTGTCTTGTAAAAATGGATGGAAAACAGTAACAGGAAAGATGCATTATAGGCTATATTCCTCATAATAAAATACTTTATTCTTCCGTGATTGTCATTAAACGGTTTGCATGATAGAGCTCTGTATCTTTCCCGTAATAGTTCTATATTTAACAGGGCCGTATTATGGGCGATAATTTGATTACTATTAAAGTTAACTGGTTAAATACCATAAATGATACACTGCAACATCAGTTGATTCTTTCAGTATTCTTAAAACTTATTTACTCAGAATGCTAGAATTATAAGGCTACGTTAATTCAAGAAAAAAGTAGGTGAAAGTTCACAGTTCTCTGAGAGAGTCTTTCTTTAAATAGTCAGTTACTTCTGTAAGCCGTGTATAACCTTTCACCCACTTCTCACATCACTTGCCAGTAAATTCTAATGTGATATGAACACACCCAGGGGAACTATTTAGAATTTGCTAGTACTGATGTGATTTAGCAATTGGGATGGGCATTATTCAATATGAACGCTTTTGATATACTAGTACTGTGAAAGAGTAAGTTTATATAGTTATATAGTGGTTATGTATAGACTACAAGTGACAGAAATATATTGCACACAGAAATTATGAAATCTATAGCAAATTAGTTGGCCTCGGTAATCCTTTGTATAGTTTATATTCTTAGATTAGTTGTACTGTATTTGTTATTAACAATTGTACAGTGCAACAAAACTTTTATGGCTCATAAACAAATAACATTTTACATATTGTGCTTGTTTAAGAGGATGAAGAGGAGAGATATGCGCTGTTTGAATAAATGTTTCACAATATCAGGTGTAACTATTGTTCTGTTTAGTATGTTAAGAAAGAGGAGAAAAGTCTGCTTTTTTTTTTTACTTATAAGAAAAGTCTGCTTTTTTTTTTACTTATAATAAAAAAAAATTATAAAAATTATATCAGATTACAATTGAATTTGATGTGCCTTTAGAACATTAGACCACAGCATTAATTTATTTGTCATAGTGTATTATATATAATATGAAAGCCATTCTACTCCTCACCGTTACACGCATGTGCAGTAGCGTCCACACATTTGGATGCTACGGCATATGCCCAATGGTAAGGACCAGAATAAAAAAAAAAAAAACACTGAAAAAAAAATCCCATATTTTGATGTTCCCCCTCCCCTTTTAGTCCCATTTTTACATACCTGTAATAGCATTATCACTGCCATCTTTTACATTTAGCATCTTACCTCGGCATTCCACACCTTCCTGCCACACCCAAAATGGTGGCAACAGGTCCTTCCTATATATCTGATATCTGGTAAGGTGTTGAATGTAGAGATGGCGGCAGCGTGTCCCTCCTTTGCTGCCACCATCTTGGGAATACTGGGGGCTTGTGGCACATGGTGGGGGATACTGGGAGCTGGAGAGACAAGATGGGGAATACTGGGGGGTTGGAGACACATGATAGGGGATACTGGCAGCTGGAGACACATCATGGGAGACACAGTGAAGGGCTGGAGAGACATGATGGGGATACTGTAAACTGGAGACATGATGAGGAATATTGGGGAGGCTAGAGAGACATAAAGGGGGATATTGCGGGGCTGGAGAGACATGATGGAGGATACTGGGGGACTGCAGTGACATGATGGAAGATACTGGGGGTTGGAGACACGATGGGGGATACTGACAGCTGGAGAGACATGATGGGAAATATTGGGGTTTGGAGACACATGATGTGGGGATACTGGGAGGAGATACATGATTGGGGATACAGGAGGCTGGAGAAACATGATGGGGAATACTGGGACCTGCAAAGACTCTTGTTACCATAAACTTTACAGTAGGGGCTGGGTGTGCGGCCTGCTGGCATCCAATCCAATAAGGATACCACCAACCAGAAATAAAGTAAAGCAATGTTCCCAGCTAGGGCAGCACTTGTATCTCACAGTGCTGAGGTCATAAGTTTGATTCTCAGACTAGGCCTTATCTGTGTGGAGTTCGTATGTTCTCCCTGTGTCTGTGTGTGGGATTTATCCAGTTTCCTCCCACGCTCAAAAAAACAGTGGTGGAAGGTTAATTGGCTGCTGCATAAATTAGCCACAGTCTGTCTATGTGTGTGTCTGTATTAGGGAACTTTGAATTTAGCTGCAATAGGGCAAGCTACATAATTTGATAGCGTTATATAAAAACCTGTTAATAAATAAATTAATTAAAATATATATTGCAAGGATAAATAGCGGAAGCAGGTGAGAAAAAAATACATATAATGCAATATAAAAAGTCAATAAAATTCCAAACAAAAACAAAACCCCCTATATATTACAAAATAATATAAAAAGGAGGAGTGATATTGTCTTTTTGCCACCAGCTGAGACTACAAAGTTCACCAAGGTCAGTCCCCCGAAGTGCGAAGCAAGCGTTGTGGCTGCCATCTTGAACTGCACTGTTGTCTACTCTCCAAAGACCCATGTGTCACATTACTCTCTGTGATCAGGATCACTGACAAATATCAAAGTCTCAGACGAAGACAACTGGATGCCCAGGAACGATCTAATGCTAGACACAGTGCCCAGACATCCTCAAAAGGACCTGCTGTTGGTATTGCACGACTCCAGGTTCAGCCAAAACAGGGATTTACAGTGATTTACCCACGACAAAGGTACTCTGAAGGAGCTGTGTGATTTCCATTATAGCACTGGAATTACAAGTGAGATTCATCAGTTGAAGTTACATCTGCGATTGGGAAACATAATATAACAGCTTCACAGCTTGGATAATCATTTGGACTCATTGCAGGACTTGCATACTTGGGTATTTTTTTTTAAATCTATATATACTATTTGTAGAGCTTAAATTTGATATCTGGTGCTTCTTGCAAATAGTGGGATTATAGTAGGTAGAGTATATTTTTCACTGACTTGTTTAAGGGTAG
The DNA here is from genome assembly GCA_011038615.1 of Limnodynastes dumerilii. Taxonomy (NCBI): domain Eukaryota; kingdom Metazoa; phylum Chordata; class Amphibia; order Anura; family Limnodynastidae; genus Limnodynastes; species Limnodynastes dumerilii. The sequence continues at coordinate 445,273 of WWET01000824.1, forward strand.
ACATCATGGCCCGTATTCAGACTTAATAACGTTCCTAAAAATATGCAGGCCGTGTGCGAATGTTTGCATGTTTTTGCTATATGCGCATGCACGCAGCAGATTACACATAACTCATTGTGCAGAAAGTTGATCTCCTTACCTAATGACATCCCTAAGAAGGGGCATGCCAGCACTCCGTAAGAAAAGTGCGAGGGGGAAGGCATTTAAATTGGACAGTACCCGGGTTTTTCCAGGAAAGAAACGCAGGTCAAAAAAAAAAGAAACCTTTTTAAACACCAAAAACCCGGGAAATTCCTGGGTCAGACCCTTTCTAGCCCTGTCTAGCAACTGTCAATCATTGTGGAAAGTAGCTCTTATTGGCTACTTCACATGTGCTTTTACAGTGAATGTAATTGTTTTAATGGACTTCAAATTAATGCAGAAATGGCACACTGATTTTGACATTTGAAGTAATGATTAAAAAAGGAAAAAACCTTTTAAGGTTTTATCTGCTTTATTTATGTTGCACAGGATGACAGGGCATGCTGGCACTTAGGGTTCTCCAAGCACTAGCATGCCCTGGCATCCCTGGACATGCTGATGATTGTAGCACTACAAGCATCAGCATGCCCTATACCTTTGCAACTGTTTTTTTGTGAGATCCAACGCTACAAACAGATTTGTTTACTGTTGCCATAGCAACAGTAGACAAATCTCACCAATCGGGAGGCAATGTGAAAAACCCGGATTGCAAACCAACCCTGGACCTTTCACATCACCACCCTACCCGTGAAAACCCCTTCTTTTTTCCCGGGTCGAAAACCCGTGTCTTTTGACCCGGGTCGACTGGAAGTACACCTTTCACATCAACCTGTGTTTTTTGTGAAAATCCCGGGTATTTGGTGGTGATGTGAAAGGGGTACAAGAGGAAATTTCTGCCGCACTCATGCGCAGTGCATTCCCACAGTTAGATATACACATGCAGCATGCGGAAATTAGCTGTTGTTATTAAGTCTGGATCTGGTCTATTGTGTATTCACATATTCCCTATCTTTTATTGGAAAACCTCCTCTTAAAAGGCTGTGTTTGCCCATGCAGGTGACCATAGTTAGGCATTGGTTTACTGAGAGATCACAAACAATGTTTCTGAACAAAGCTCTGGATCTGGTCCATTATTTATATTTTCTCATATCTATAAGATTACTGTTCAATGCTGTGGAATTTGTAGTGCCTTATAAATAAATAAATAATAATAAAGCTTGACAGAAACATTGTCGGTAAATTAATATTTCAGAATAGAACACCTGTAACTTTGAAATAATCTAGGATTATTGATTAATAAATCTTCTCACACAGAATATATAAACATTATAACACAAGAGAGGAGAGAGTATAACAGATGGGAGACCATAAGAATCATTGGCCGCCACACATCCACATATTTACTTAATAATGGGCAGAGCTACATTGCAGATTAACATAAACAGAGAAAGTAAATAGGATCACTCTCTTGTCTTGCCCATGTTTTAACACTTCTTGTGATGGCTTAAATGCTGGATTTGAACATGTTGGTCCATAGAATGGCTGATGAAGCTAGATTTCTTTCCTCTCATGCTATTGCAGAATGAGATAAGGCATAATAATCCTGATAACTTCAGGAATTTTCTCTAAATAATCCTCATGTTCCAGGAGATGCTGCAGCTGGTCACCCTGCTGATAAACAAGTCGCCAATTTCAGTGGAGCAGAAGCCACCGGCTTCCCTAGGTTTCCTGTCTACTGGACATACACTGGCTGTTTTGTGCTGGGGATCATCATTCCTGAGACGTAAAGAACCATTACTCATATACTGCCATAGGTCAAACAGGTGGCACGTAAAGTAAAATGGTAAACATACAAAAATATAATATAATTTTTTGTAAACTTTGCAATGAATAAAACAATAAAATTATATTTGTCAACCTCACAATCAGGACAGTTCATCAGCACTGCCTTTGTATGCCGTCTCCAACTTAATTTTCTCTACCACAGCCCTAATTATGGGATCCATCCGTTTCAATTTTTTTACCAGCACTACACAAAAAAGGTTTCCATCAGGTGATTCACAGAATATATTTTACACCTCTAAATTGCCTGTAGCATCACTTGTTGGAAATTGAGTATTACAGTGTTGCGTCCTTATTTCCTGTGTTTTCATTACATTCTTTTGGGTTAAGGGTCCAGTTTACTGGACTCTCGACACAAATGGATAAGGCCTTAAAATCCATAAACAATGATGGCTGTAGAATAGAAAACATTTGTATACTTAATGTTTGTACACTGTAATAACTTTTATCACTAAACTATTAACTTGTTACCTATTATCCATTCATTACAGTTTCCAACCACCGCAGAGGAATGGAAATGCATCACTGATGATTTTGAATTGGAATTTCCAAACCTGATATGTTGCCATTAATGAGAAATAAGTCAGAACTATGCCACCATCTAAATCTGGATATTATTTTTAGAATTAGATTCTTTGGTATTGTTCTGCTTGCTATTGTGAATGCAATATATGAATTCCTTTACATGGACTTAAGTAAAGACTGGTCAAGTGTTGTAAGAAAGAGTGAAGAGCAAAGCACTCCGTCTTCCAACACAAGTGTATGCAACATGTGACATGGAAGTTGTGTTATGGTGGATGAGACTTTTGAACTTCACTAACATGTTAAGAAGCCCTTCCAATAAAGAACCCTTACTCCTCAAAGGAGAATTTTTAATTATAGGCAGTCCATGGGACATAGAGTTGTGGGAAATGCTTTTGGAATATTAAGCAAAAGATTCTAAGTCTATTCTGCCATCAACCTCTGCCTGGACAAAATTAAAAAAGAGGTGACGGCATTTTATGTTTGACACAACAATTTTAGAAGTAAAGGCACCACAGCACTGCATCACTAATGATATGTTTTTATTAACTCTGCTAGTCTGGTGCTTTTAGAAATGTATGCAAGCATGTAGAGAAGAGTTTATAAGCTACTTTAATGGTGTCGGGCCTGAGCCATGGCAGAACGATATATTGAATAACAATATATGTAATAATATGACGTTTTAAAATATATGTATAATAAATTTCTGTTTTGTTTGCGTCTCTATTTTCAGTTTAAATTTGCCTTCTGTTGCCGTTCATCATGATTTTGCTCAGGTCTACATTCTTCTTACTCTCAAACTGAATCAGCCCCATAGTGTTTAATACCAGTGGTATTTAAAATTATGTTTTTCTGTTTTTGCTTTTTCTTTTTTTTTTTTTCGTATTCTTTTGGTAAGCAATGGAGATATAAGTCCTACCCACTATAAGGCACCGTTACATAGAGGGACAAAGCACTTTAAGGCACCACTTGTAAAGACCACAGTCTTACAGTAAGAATCTTACATTAGCATACTTTAACTTATCTACTTAATCGACTGTTCCAATATATCACAAATAGTTATTCACTCAAACCCCTCCTCCTGCAGAATAATTATCCCACTCGTGAATCTCAGTTACTATCTAACTATACTCAGATTTATGATGTTTGGCACCCTTATCCACTTAAAGAGACAGGAAACAGCGTCTATCCCTTAGTGTCCCGGGCAGTTATTCACCAAGAGGGGTGCAATATACCAGTAGACCACAATGACAATCAGGCAGTAAATCAAAGAACTTAGCGTTGTACCCCACTATCACTCAGATGTGGCATAGAATCCATGCAAGATGGCAGACGAGACAATGGGCCTGATCCAGAGCTACGAAAATTCGCACGGCGGGCGAATGCGTACGTTCGACCGTGCGAATAAACATGCACGCCCCTAACACTCCCATAGTAAAGTACCTGCTTACGAATTTTCGCACATAAAATGCAGACTCCACCTCAACGCGTTTCGTCACCACGGACTTCGTCAGGTGACGAAACGCGTTGGAATGGAGTCTGCATTTACAGCTTAATGACATCAAGAAGCTGCCCTTGGCCATTATCGAAGTCCAGGAGATCTGCGGGTTCGGCTACATAAATTCTAAAGTGCCTCTGCCAACTGATAATGAGAAGAAAGGTCCTTCAGGTAAGTAGAAATAACATGAAATACAATAATACTTATGATATCTAACATGTCCAACTTTTATCTTTTTCATATAGAATGTTCACAAACCAAAACTGCTGCAGTGGAAGATCAGCTACATCTATATAATTATTCATGTGTGTTTTTTTGTTTCACTGTTGCTTAATAAGTTTGGCTTATGTACAGCGTTTGTGTGTGTTTTTATTAATAACACTGATAACATTTTAAAGAACCATATTGTAGATGATATCTAGTGTCTACAAGATGTTACATGATTGTAAACTACATTTATCAGAAGTTATGTATGTGTACGTAGGTTATCTCTTATAATCATTTAAAAAAAATATATGTTTCTAAATACTACATTTTATGGTATCAAAAACATATCTGTATAAGTGTATTGTGTGTAATAAAACATAAGAATTATGTTGATGTAGCCCATGTCTGCTATGGCGCAGAATGAAAAATATGAGAGCTGTCATAAGAAAGTGGCAGGTTATAAATAGACATAGTGGCTGACATATTTTTCGTTCTATGCTGGGAGGTCTTTTAAGAAAGACCTACTAATGTTACTTGAAGGATTTTTTTAGGCATGCACATTCCGGATGAGTAAAAGCTTGAAAGAATTGAGTCCATGATGACTTAGACGATCTCTAAGACTATTATTATGTGTCCAAACCATCATTCTGCATGCTTTAACTTGAAGTTCATGGTTACACTTTATATGACAATTGCTTGTTGGTATTTGAGTCTTATTTTTCTTATAAAGTGTACAAAAAATTGATTTGAAAGGTTATTTAATGTTATTTATTTGAAGCATCCAAGCTGCACTATAATGGTACATTATTTAAAACATCAATATCCTTCTGTGTAATTTATGTAAATAAATGTTTATTTTAAAACTAAAAATGAATATGTCGGTATTACAAATTAATTTCTTTTGTACTAAAGCATCTGTATAATTTCAAGCTAATGTGTAAAATGTCAGTACAAGATTAATATTAAACACACAAGTATGGTAAAGGATCACATTTATCAATTTTTTTTATTTGTTTTGGTATATCTTCTTTTGAAAATATAACAAATTGAAACAAAAATGTATATTGCTCTCTCATGATTGTAAAACACTGTATATTACAAGATATATCTGGGACATAGGGCCGGATCCTCAATTCCGTCCGACAGGGGAATTTGCGGCAGATGTTCCCTGTGTGTAAGTACTAACGTACGTACACTACGTCTGCACAACTACGGACCTCCACGTGCATGTAAAGCATGCAGGGGTCTCGTTCTACCCCATAGAGCCTATCAACAGTGGCCTTACTGAAAGGTAACAACTGTCTCCAATGTCTGCAGGAAAAAAATTTAAAACACTAGAAAAACACACAAGCATACATTCTGTCCTCATATTGTCCTACATTATTGAGACCATTGACTAACATCTATGATTACAATAAATACAGTTAACATTAGCACATAAACTGGTTACCCTGTATCAGAAACATAATGATTGAAAACTTTTCAAAGATCAAAATTTGAGGTTCCATATAGGTTGCAATGTAAGGAACACGGTTGCACGCGTTACAGTTATCATAAAAACATATATTTTGTTTAAATTAAGCAATCGATTATGGCAAAAAGGGACAAAACAGTTATGGTGATAAGACCTATGTGCTTTAAATTATAATAAACATGAAAATCTATTAAATTAAAAAACTGAAAAAGTCAGAATTATACGCATTATAATAGGAAATAAATCTTACAATACATTGCATATAACATAGTGTTTTTCTAGTCACAAAACATAAATAATAAATAAAGAGGGACAAGTTAGTTGATGTGAGCACATCAGTATAACGCCACAGACACACACACAATAACATTGCAGAAAAACAATCATTAATACATTTTACCTCCACACTGTGTTCGTGATAATTGTTGATAAAATCTGGCCAGCAATTCAGGCTCCCTCATTCGAAGGTGGCTTCGGTGACACTGTAACTGGCCTATTGTGTATATATGCCGTACCTCCGCAGTATAAGGCGTTGAGCAATAATATATGTGCCTTGGCACACAAGCAGCTCAAGCATTGTTGTCTGATCAATGCGGCATTACATCTCCATATATAGTTTAAGGAAAGTCATTTGATTGGATACCATGCTACTGTAGAAGATGGCTGGCTGTAATTCTATAACATGCCCTATGCAATGTGCCAGCATACCATTATGAGATTGGCCACTTCGTCTGTCGATAATAAAATAAAATATAATTTATAATTAAGCTAATTTTCGTCTCTCTATTTCCAAAATACCGCCGTTTATATATTGTTGTTATGAATGGGTTAGTATGCCAGTCAGCATACTTATTCATTCTTTGAGAAATGCGGCCGCAGACCCGTTGCACCAACTAGAGAGGTGAGTAACACTCTGTGGGGAGTTTTTGAGTTAGGCTGCGGGAAAGGGAGGGTTAGGGTAAAAGCTATTCCAGCCAGGTCGCAACTAGCTGTGAGAGAACAGCCATTTAAAAAAAAAAAAGAAGCTGTTTGCAGTGGCGACCCACACCTAGCGGATGCACGTGCTGAGAAATTCTCACCTAACAAATTGATTACGTGTCTACTTACCACCTATACATGTCCATGAAATGCCCTTCACTATGCAAGGTGCTGCCGAATGTTTTACTTTAGGCAATGGATTAAGCTCAGTTGCTCAGTTACAAATTCAAAGATGTGCTTCATGAGCTGATGTATGCTCACCTCTTGATTAGGGCCTGGAACACAAATCCTCTTCCTTCCTGTTCCCTGTTACGCTTTTTAATTCGCATCCTATAGAGGGGCGTATTAAAATCTGTAAAATTTGAGTACCGTAATAAATGGTTATATGCACAATAAGCATTGCAAACAAAATAATGCAGGCTTCTTGTTCAATTGAATTGGACCCAAAGAGACCCACAGCATCCCCTAGTGGCAGATCAGTGAAATATCCACAACATAACAGGGAAAAGGCAGGCATTTAATCGGGCCCATTGTTTAGTGTAGACATTTTCCTGACGTGACCCTAGGGGCTGCTGTTTGAACTTTGCCTATGTGCTTAATTTACAGCACCTGAGCAGCTAGGATAAAAGGATTGCGCCTAGCTAACGGCTGGTCTATTTCCCTTGTTTGTCTTGCTTTCTTCTTGTGTATACAGTTCTGCTGTTACCATCTTGTACCTTTGTTAACCAGCTGCCTTCTGTCCAGTATGTGTTATGTGGCTGCTTTTAGGGCATGGAGTCTAACTTGGGTGCCTGATAGTAGGGATAGGCTTGTGCAGCAGAACACACAGCAGGTTACAACCCCATCACTTGCAGGGGCTATGCAGCGGGAAAAGGAGAGAGTCTTTGTTTTTGCTGTTGGTGTTTGCTATGTGTGTGCATCTCCGAAAATTTGTTTAATATTGTCGTCTATGGTTTTATTTTTTAATAATTATTTATTTTATGTAATATGATTAAAGGTTAAGTTTTATTTAATATTTTTTCAGGGCAATACCGTACTGCTCATGTCTCCCCCTACTGGTTGATTTTGCAGTTTTTTTGGTATTATAAAAGAACTAAACACAGTGCAATACAACAAGATCCTCCTTTCCCTCTTGGTCAGTTAACTACTAAGATCTTCAATGGTATTTGTGCGTACCACCCTTTGAAAACTGACTACGTTATTATGGTTACATAATACCTCGTAATGACAGATGTCACACTTTTTAAATTCTATTTCCTGTTACATCCCCTTTTTACTATACTGTGGTAGTTCCTCACCTGTATATCAGAACATGTCATCTTACAGTTTATGTGACATCATGTATTGATAATAATGTAATAATAATAAATAATAAAAATTCTGAGTTGTTCAATAGTTACCCAAAAAAGACTCAGATTATATTTTTTGGCTAAAAGATTTGTTCATACTGTGTATGTATATAAGGAGACACTCTTATGGTTGCTGGGCATTATTTTATGTATGTTGGCAAAACCCTGTATTTTGATCTCATCAAACAATATTATCTTTGGTGTTCCTATATCACCCCTCATATTACACCTGAACTCCAGAGTGGGCTAACCTGTTATTACTCCTGAGTCAAGTCGTTTGGGTGCTTGGCTAAACTGAAGGCTAAAACAAGTCAGTACCATCTCTGGACCACATTCCACACCTTGCTGTTCACATGTAATGGAGGAAAGGGGAGAACAGAAAGGGTCATATTACATAATCTACCCTTTGGACTCCACCCTTTGGTTTAGGCAATAGTTATTACGTTTTAGTTCTCCTGGGGAAAAAGGCTCACAATAGACAATAGTGAAATAAAAAATAAGCAGAGTACGTTCTGAAAATGCTACTTCAGCGATAAAAAAAAATTGGTAATAACAAATAGAAAATATATTAATTTGTGTGATCCCAAATTCAAATTACATAAAATATAATCTGGAAATGCATGTTCAGTGATAACAGAAATGTGTATAACATTGTGAATGAAATATTCTTAAGTGGAATGTTGAATAAATAAATAAATGGAATATTCAACTTGTGTGGTGTATTCTAAACAACCATAAAATCATATCCTTATGTGTGGTGAGTAACATGAAGAAATGTAAATATTAAATAAAAATGAAAAAATGAAATGGAACAAATTAAATAAAAACAGGAAATACCTAACTGGCACGTAGATTGCATAAATGACCTACTACGTCTAAGCGTCTGCTTCTTAGGTGTGAATACGGTCTATGTATATGAAAAAAAACATGAACATTTTTTGCCCAGATCTTAGTGCTGATTTTAGTAAAAAAAAAAAATTGAAAACATTTTTTTTTTTTAATTCTGTACATATTAAATTTCCATTTGGTTGCAAAGATTAAGAGTGGGCTTTCATTTCTCAAGAACCATTTTAGTTCAAAGGTATAGATTTTGATTGGTTGCTATGGGCAACATCTCCACTTTTCCTTTTCTGCAATTTAGTAAATCTTGCTCCATGTCTCTTCAGGGAGTGGAGCACCACTGTGAGATGGGTTTATTATTTTGGATTAGGGGATGGAAGTCCATAGCAAACATGAGTCCACACAGGTTAACTTGCAGGGTCTTTTTGTCGCTGCTGGTGTTTGCATCTCCAAACTTCTGCAGTGAGCGTTGTATACGTTTCCTGAGTTTATGGTTCCTTTGCCATACTCTCCCATTCTCCTTAGGGACTGTGGGCCAGATTCAGAGCTCCAGGCACATTGCATATGCGCAGTAGTTTTCCAATTTGTGCTACTGCGCATGCGCAGTAATTTTCTAACGTCATCTACGTTTTTTGTTGCAACGTAGATTGCGCACATGCGGTCTTTAAGACTGCATATACGCAATCTTTGTTGCAACAAGAAACATAAATGACGTTAGAAAACTACTGCGCATGTGCAGTAGCACAAATCGGAAAACTCCGGGCGCATATGCAATGCGCCTGGAGCTCTGAATCCAGCCCTGTATCACCACCGTGATTATTTTGTTTTGTTATTTTATAGAAATAAGGGACTTTATAGAAACACACTGCAATTAATTCTGAAGAGTAATTTTATGGCTGTGCTGTTTTGCTTTTTGGATACATTTGTGTATTGTATATACAACAAGAGCCTGTCTGGATATGGTCATTTATAGGATTTTTTTTAATTTTATAAAAAAAAAAATGTTTGCATATATTATTTGTAAGTACTTTTTGTCTATAAATTTTTGCTGGAATCAGTACTTTTTAGCAATACTTATTAAATGTTATATTTTAAACGTAGGTGAGCTAAACATAAATTGTGCTTTCTCTAGATGTTCCCTTTAAGCTCTTTGTACAGTTGTCATATGAAATGTATTTAATAATTGTGGCCCTGATTCAGAGAGGAAAGTTACTCTTGGGCTAAACCATGTTGATTTTAGGGGGGAGGGAGAATAGTTTGGTTTTTCTTATTGCACACAGAGAGTGATCAGCTTCACTTTTACACTGTTATTTAGACTTGGGCTGGGAAACATCACCTCTCAATTCTAATACTGTTTGCAGCAGATGAAATATGACTCCCCTGAAATAAACATGGTTTAGCCCAGGAGCTCGTTAAGTCTGAATCTTTAGATTCTTAGGAGGCAATGTCTTGTTAGCATTGAGGTAGTTTTCATTGTCATTGTTTGACAAGGATATTGATTAGGTCATTTGACCATTTATTATAGACAGTCTTCCATTTCCCTTTTAAATTTATGTATTGGCTGCTGAATCAACATGTTATGTGACAATCTATGCTACATGTCCAAGAGTTTTTCTAGTTCTAGAGTTTTTTCAAGTACTTTTTTTCAGTGTATGTTTGTGGATGATGCTCCCTAAAAATGTTTTTTTTTTTCCAGACTTGCCGTCTGATTGTCAGAAGGTCTTTTTGAATGGCCAAAAGAATAATGGCATATTTCAAATTCAGCCAGTCAATGCCCAGCCTTTTAATGTTTTTTGTGAAATGACAGATGGTGAGTCATAAACATTTGCCTTAACTGTTACTCCTTAAATTTAGTTTTTTCTTTTATTATAGACTTCCTGTTTGAAGCTTCATAATGAGTCCAAAAAACATATTGCTTATTTGTTATCAGCGTGGATGCAAACCTAGGATTAAACTCACAAGTAATCCTTAGATAAGAGATTTGTTATACAAAAATAAGGGAAATTGTGTATTATTATTCAGAGTTTTATTATAATATCCATTTAACATTAATTAAATTTTATTCACTACTGATTGCAGCTATTCAATACAGGGGAAAGTAGAAATTGTGTACAATTTGCGGATCTGCTTATCGCCACCTCGTATGCCTTATCAGCATGGCATAACCCACCTAAGTTACAGGGTTTTCCCATGTGGAAAGCAAAGTCCACCCCATCCTCATGGAAATCCGTTGCGTAACATCTGGCACACGTATGCAGAGATATACATGTAAGGGGGACTTATGCAAGCGGCTTGCATAACTCCCATTCTGGTCTTAGCTTTAAATCTGGCCCTTAGACATGATCTGTGGTATGGGAAAATGTTTTGATGTAAACTATTCATATTTCCATCTGCATAGAAATTTTATTTCCACTTGCTTGGGAACGCTCTTACTATACATTGGCTATGTAATTCTTCTTATTCCCATTTTAGCAGGAAAGCTATGTTATAAATGTCAACATTGTTTCTCTAATTAAACAGGGAGTTATTAACATAATGTCCTATGGGCAACTACAAGACTTTCTTGTACATAATAAGGAATCTTAGATTATGTATACACACATGCGCACACACACACTGTACAATGTTTTTGCATTATGCCACAGTCATGCCATAGTGTTTTACATGTGCTTTATCACCACCTTTCCATTCCCACATCAGTACCAACTCCAGATTTTGTATTCGGTAAGCTGAAGATTTGTGATAAAAGAATAAAGCATTAAATAACAAATTAATGTAATTATATCACAGATATTCCATCATTTGAGGAAATGTGGCACAAAATTTCACCATATTCAGAGCATGACTAATCTCTGTTATCATCAAGCCGAGAAAATCTGTGACAAAAACAGGTTTTTCTGCTGATGATATGTCTTCCCCTCAATTATGGACCACTGCTGGGGATAGCTGTGCTGCATTGTTGTGATAACTATTAATACTGTACATTTCAAAACTATACTGTAGAACACCTTAAACAGACTAATTTATTTCATGAATTTCCTCTCACACGATAGAAGGTGGATGGACTGTGATACAAAGACGTAAAGATGGTTCTGTTGATTTTGACCAGCTTTGGGAATCTTATGAAAATGGATTTGGTAAACTAAATGGTCAGTATCACTGTTTTTAAATTCAGACTCTTCTGTAGGATTTGAATACAATATTTTTCATGTCCCTGATTTTCAAGAGGTATTGAAGAGCCTCCAATATTTTTTTTTCTTTAATATTTTTTTTTATTGAGGTGTAAGTGGATATAGACATTTAGAACAAATCATAATGTATTAGTATGTAGTAAATATATGTTACCAAAAATTACAAGAAAACAAACTGTCCCTTTAAGTCTTCTTTTCTTTAAAACCGTGTTATCAACACTAACCATAACATATAATAGAGAATAACAAATATAGATGAAAGGATAGCTTAGAAGAAAACATGTTGACAGGAAATAATATCTCTTATCATGTCTAACATATTGTATAGCAAGCAGGAGCGCTAAACACTGAATTAAACTTTATTAAACAACCAATAAAAAAGTGGCCTCTTAATGACACCCAAAAATTAGGATCTCAAAGAATAATATCAATTTGTAGATCATAGAATATCATTGATTCATATATCAGACAATTCACAACTGCTTGTCCCACTTCAAAGTCAATATTAATTGTGTAAATAAATATCTCTTAGGACTAACTGAAACAACTTTGTTGCATAAAGAATACACATAGATGGTAACACTGTCTCTATACTTCCATTTGTGACAAAAATGTATCAGGGCTGGAATACTCCACTATTTTCTGGAGAGTTGTAAAAATCCATTCACCTGCAGTGAAAGAAAATATAAAGTGTGCTTGTTCACCCAACCGGTGTTCCGATATCACACTTGAATACACAGCCGGAATAATGGAATGTGAGGTGAGATGGACCGCCTCGCTGAATGACTTGATGCAGTCTTGTTCCACAGGCTGGTGGCGTCCTGCCTACCCTCTGGAGATGCGATGTCTCACTCGATCGACAGAACTGAAGGTTTCACCTATTACTAATGGCGTCCACTCTATGGTGAGCAATAAGTAGTAGTTAAAGATAGAGACCAGCAAAACACCACGTTTGACTCAGTCTTTATGTGGTAAGGAATGCAGGTAATTGACATTCACTCAGCTAGGTACAGATTGCAGCTTTTGGATACTTGTGCAAACCAAATAGTGGTTCTTCCGTAGCCTTTAGGACAGACAATAACTGGAACAGCCGAATCTCAAGAGGCACACACAACACTCTAAAGCGTTTCTTCGCTATCAAAACTATTTCCTCATAGAGTATAATGAATTCATCACGGTAACTCCTTTTAAGCAACAATTGGCCAATCAGTCTCTTAGTCTTCTAATTGTCACCTGTTGTACACGGTTTAAACAGGTATCACATTGCACATCTTTATTATTTTCATTTATTATTATCATATTTTTTCATATTCATCTTTATCTGTATTTTTCTTTATTTTTTTTTATCTACATTAAAAATATATGCTTCTAAGACTAATGATAAGGGCGGAACCATACTTATCTATTTTTTTTTTTTTTATACGTTTCTGATACATTAGAATGGTAACACACCTATAGGATTTATACTATGTATAAAAATGTTTTTGTTTCCCATCTGTTGCAATTATTTTGGCCAACACATACATGGAATTAATCTTGCAATGTGATACCTGTTTGACTGAGAACTGTGTACAACTGGTGACAATTAGAAGACCGAGAGACTGATTGGAGACTGATATTATTCTGTGAGATCCTAATTTTTGGGTGTCATTAAGAGGCCACCTTTTTATTGGTTGTTTAATTCAGTGTTTAGCGCTCCTGCTTGCTATACAATTTGTTTTCTCTTTATAGAGGCGGTTCCTCTATTAAGTAGCGGCTGTTTCATTGAATCATTTTGATGGGAATGTGTTAGCGCCATTGAGACTATTGTTTATTGTCTTATCATGTTTCTCCAGCCAGTAACCCAGTATCCTCCATCATATATCTCCAGCCCACCATTATTCCCATCATGTCTTTCCAGCCCCCAGTATTCCCATTATGTGCCGCTAACTAGAGAGAACCCATACCCATATTTAACTTGGATAGTTTTTGTATCTTTATTAAATGCATTGAACAGCTCTCTGAGGTTGTAATACAACTCTTATGTGCTGCTGCAATATTCTTTCTCCCCTAGCTGCTCAAGCAGAACCCAGCAGCTAGGGGAGAAAGAATATTGCAGCAGCACATAAACCAGGACAATGCTCCAACTGTAAGTTGATTTACAACTATCCTGGGTGTTGCTAAGCGGCTGGGATGCTGTGTTAATAGCACAGCTAGTCTACTTTAGATGCTAGTGTGATTAATAATGTCAGCTGGGGCTTAACAGACAGAACTCCAAGAACCAAGACTGGAAGGCTTATCTGCCTCTCCAGTTCTGATTGGCTGTTCTGTAGTTAAATACCAAGCATAGAGATCTCTCCTGTGCTGGTGATATTGGACCGGATTCACACTTAAGAAGCTTCTGTTTCTTAATTTTGAAAAGTTAATAAACGCAAATACCACTTAGGTACGTAGATTGAGTATCTCCGGTCTTTAAAGACCGCACGTAGTAGGTTAGTAACAAGGAGGAGTGTCAGTGCTACCTCAGGGAGTATTTAGGTAGAAATGGGTGGGGGGAGGGATGTAGATTAGCCGAGGAGGACGGGGGGGAGGTATTCAAATATACACGGTAAGATAAAGTAGACTATGGCCCTCTTAAGTGCCATTAGGCACCTAAAAACGGGGGGTGACAGAAGAGTTAGGTGCAGATCGGCCTGCACCTAATTCTTTCTTATCTCTGATTATGGTCTATTGTTCTCATTGTCTGCCTTGCTGTCCTACTGTTCACATTGTCTCTTGTTGCTCTTTGACTTAGCTTCTTAGAAGCTTTTTTGCTTCTAAGTACTAAACCCTTTCCTATCCTGTTTTTTGTATTGTTTCCTATTTTGTCTATATGCTCTCATCTGGCTCTTGTTATAATTTTGTTGCTATATCTGAACCATAGCTATACCTGACTTGTTTATACCTGCACTTACATTTGTCCTATGACTGTCTGCATTCCTAGAATCTGCATTCATTATGTATCTGACATACTGTACTCTGTCTACAGTTCCCTGTACCTACCTGCAAACCTGTACTTTCTCTGTATTCCTGGGGCTAGATTTACTAAACTGCAGAAAAGGAAAAGTGAAGATGTTTCCTATAGCAACCATACATATTTTAACTGACATTCCCTTGTATAATTAGAGTGAGAACTAGAACCTGAGTGGTTGCTATGGGCAACATCTCCACTTTTTTCTCAATTTATTATATCTAGCCTCTGGAATCTATTCCTTTTTTTATACCTGTTATCTGTATCCAGAATATTTGTAACCTTTGCATTATGCGATCCTGTGTGATCACCAGTATATTTCCCAGTCCTTTTCCAGTACATTAACAAGATGGAGTTCGGTACTCTAATTAAAATAAAAAAGGTCAAAATAAATTAGTAAGTTATACTGTAGTTTTCTTAATCTTCAAAAGGTAAATGGGTACAATTAGAAAATCTTCCTTGCACAGATCTCTCTCAATAGGAGTGACGAAGTGGTCATCAATATTTCCCAATAATTAGATTTTCCCCCGATTTATATATAAAAGAGAATAACGGTGGTTAAAAATAGGCTAATTTATTAACAAACTAAACATATAGGGCCTGATTCAATTAACATCACACCCATGTATTTTGCGGTGCGATACTGTTTGTGCAAATTTTTTTTTTCTATTTTTATTTGCACCTCATAGAGATCGGCTACCGTAATAGATGGGAAAATGCGCACCACGTACATTTTCCCGTCTATTGTGGACCGCGATGCTAATTCAATCAGGCCCATAAAATCTATTAAAATGAACAAAACGGTACTCAAAGGGTTCCTAAATTTCCGTCCACTAAATGCTTCTTAAAGTCAAATAGTCAGATGAAAATAATGGAATAGAGACAGCTGCCTACCTTGTGGGAGATGGAAAGGCAGGAAACAGCAGGGAAACAAAGACACCGGAACATGTTAGTCTGTATTTATGGACGCTATCCTTGTCTGGTTTGCAGAGGTCTGTCCTGTTTCGTCGTGTCCAGTTTGTCTGCCTCAGGTACTTGATCTGTCCTTCTGAATTCTGTTTGGTACTGGTGTCCGTATCCACCTTGTCGATCTTATCCTCCATTGCTTTCTCCATCCTGTCTTCTGTCTGGGCCGCTGTGGTACTCTAACTTAAAACCTTTCCAGATGCTTAGGGAACTACCACCAGGGGCAGCAACCAGTTTGCTGCACAAACTTGTATTTACCTCTAGAGGCTCTAGAGAAAGCCAGGCCCCATTTAGACTCTGCATCCTGGTGTGTGGTTATCCCGTGTGTACGTAATAACAAGCTGAGCCATTGAACTCGCATTCTCTTCACGTAGCAGAAGCACAGTAAAAGACATATTTTTTAAGAAGTCCAAAAGAGTGTCTGTCATTTGAATGCTTTATTTACAATTGGGTCTTTTTTTATTCCATTAGGTGAATTCTGGCTTGGTCTATTAAAGATGTATCAGATAACTGACCAGGAACAGTATGTCATGCACATAGAGCTGCAGGACTGGGAGCAGAACATTCAGCACATGGAGGTTAATTTCCGTTTGGGAGGTCCTAACACAGCTTATGCTCTACGGCTCCTTGGTCCAGTAACTGGAGAGCTGAAAAATGCTTTAGGTGATTTCTGGATACATCGATTCTCTACCCGTGACAGAGATGAAGATCAGAAACCTGATGTTAATTGTGCAAAACTTCTTTCTGGTTAGTGTGACATTTTACAATAATACACATTTGAACTCACTATTTTAATTGTGTAAAAAGAATTGGGCCGGACCCTGGGCTGCGAATGCAGGCGTAATTCCCCTGTCAGCTATGATGTGCGCTTGCGCACATCATAACTATGCTAGCGTACCGGCCGGTGTACGTAACGTTAGTTACGTACGCTGGCCGGTCAGTTAAAGGGGCCAGCCAGCTTTTTACGTCTGCCGTAACTCCGCCATATAGATGGAGATAGGCATTTAAATTAGGGAGCGGGGCAGGCCTATTACGACAAGGTGTGCGGAAGTAAGTCCGCAGACCAAGTCGTAAAATTTAAGGTAGTAATCTGCACAGTAAGTGTCCAGATTTTGCTGTTGTAATTAAAGACCACGCACATCTGAAAGACATGCGTCTAGATCCAGCTCATTGTCACTAGTATTGAATATTAAAGAAACAAATAAAACATCTTATGTTAAAAAAAAGGGTAAAAAAAAATGTATGGATAATTAAATTGGTGTATAGTCTATAACCTAGCTTTAATTAGAACAGCATCTATGGGAAACATTTAAGAACGTGTTCACTCTTAAGAGTAAAATTGTGAACTTACCTAAGTATATGCTCGCGAAAAATCAGTATCATTAGGTACGTGTGGACGTAACTAAACGCACTGATTGGGCTTTGGAAAAGTAGAGTTTTTATTTTTTATAAAAATAGCACGTACTCTCATTAACATATGTAAACAAAAGTAACCATTAAAAATACAATTTAAAATAAGAACAATCATGACATACTTTACAATACACATAAATGCATTCTGCATGAAGTTAGAAATTCAATGATCCACTACTTATAGAGAATTTCATAAAACAATAATAAATATGCATAAAAAAAACAACACTAACAACTAATACAGTTAAATATAAGTAAATGTATTGGTGTTTGTTCACAACATTTTAAATAAATAGAAAAACCTTCACAAAATCTAACCAAATAATGGCACCTTTACAAGGTTAAAGTTTTGCACAAAATGTAAAATCAGCATAGGATTAAATAAACAAGCATTGATCCATCCACATCCATTAATTATAAATATGCAGCAGGTGTGGGCTGAACTAGGTAAGAGAAGACACATGGACCTACAGCAAACAATACGGTTCTTCAATTTACGAGTGGTCAAGGGCTACTTTAACTTTTCCCATGCGTGTGTTAGTTTACGTAAAGCACTCCTACCTGTGAATCAGTCTTAACTCTAGAAGAGCGCCCATATTGTACATTAGTAGCCCGTGTGCAGCTCATTTGCATTAAGAGTCTTGCCCCTCTGGCCAAGCTTGCGGGACTCGTTACGTGCCGATGTGTGCATCATTCCTAAGTCACACGTCCATGTATGGGAATCAGTCGGCATGGGTATATATGGGATCTGGGAATGCGCAGTTTAGCTGATCCTAAAAATACGCATGTAGATTCTACACTAACTTAAGTGTGAATACGGTCCTTAATTTTTTTGCTAATAATATCCATTTGGGTGGGGGAGTCACATGTTTTTTTGTTTATTTGTGGTCTACACTCTTTAGTTAAATCAATATTAACTTTTGGATAATTTTATTCAGCAGAGTATCATATGAAAATGCATAAATCCAACTCATTTGTTAGGAAAACCCTTTGCTGGCCATAGTTTATGGTAAACCAAACAAGGGATCTTGCCACCCTAAACAGATTAAAAAACAACAACCACCATATGGTTTTCAAATAAATTAACTTAAAGCTAATAGTTGCAAATTGTCATTTAGTAAAATGATGCTTAGGGGGATATTTGTTATGAGCAAAATATTTTTGGATCTTACCACCCTGTTATACGCAACAGTCAGTTCAAATTAAAATCAAATACATTGAAGGATCATGCCCCAGGAAATTGTGTGCACTGTGCAGGTACATTTTACATTATCTGTTTTCTTATAGGTGGATGGTGGTTTACCACATGTGGTCAATCTAACTTAAATGGTAAATATTTTAACGTCTTCCCCCGCCAACGACATGAGAAAAAGCAGGTTATTTTTTGGAAGACATGGAGAGGAAGATACTATCCATTGAAATCCAGCACTATTAAAATTCGACCTCTGAACTTGGCGACAACCGTCTAAACAAATAAAATAAATGTTGTAGCTTTAGATAATTTCCAATGATGTAGGTATATATGTGTATGTATATATATATATAT